>JADLZL010004178.1:0-20993 GCA_015844335.1 Chrysopogon serrulatus
ATCCTATCTCCTATAATCCTAAGACCCACTAAGGGGTCTCTCTAATCAAAAATTAGAATTTCTAAAAAGTGATGTATGATGATGTTATCAAAAGGAGTTACCCCCACTTGGGCCTCTTAATTATCTCCCACTAGCTATGAAATAGAAAAAGTCATAGCACCTAAAAACCAAGTATCGTAATTAAAAATCTAATTGCACCATGGTGTTCCTCGCAATAAACTCTTCAAAAACAAGACCTCGCATGGATATATTTCGTATAACTTTTTACGATTCACTAATGCCGAGTAACGTGATGAACTTACTGGATGAGACTTCTTTACGTACTATCATTGTCCTGCCTTTATCGATTGAGACTCATGGTCATGGATGATGTATTGCGTTGTTTCATTTAGTTTGATTCCACTTTTTTTCATCTCTTTTTCCATGTGTTGTCAAGTAGTCATGTACATGATTTAGATCTCTACATTTTTAATACTTATATGATCTTTTTGCACAATAGTATAGCGAAGAAAAATGGCATATTGTAATTTATGAGCTGTCCAGAGTTGAGTTGTCCAATAGCAAGCTAGCTGCTTATCTTTTCAAATTATACCTAAAGTTAGTTCTAAATATTTCGTGCGCCATAATATAGTATGAGAGCTATTATTTAGCTAATTCCACGCAGCAACGCTGGGAAATCTCCTCTAGTTCATGATCATTCTAAAATCCTCCTATTTTTGTGACCAAGCATATTATTCATGATCATTCCTAAAAATTCTCCTATTTTTGTGACCACTCCTCAAAAGACAAAGAGTTCCCCTTTTTGTATGGTTGGTAACCATAATTTTTGCAAAAACAATGCCGGTGTGAGGGGACCGCCCATATGAAGTAATGATGATATTTATGGTGGTTTTACATGATTGATGATGACGACAATGATACTAGTTAGAGAGCCTTCAATAGTGCCCCGCACTACATATCCATGGAGTATTCGATGGAGTATTATGCGTCATGCCGACAGCGTTATTATCTTTAGTGCCGCTTATTAGTGGACTCTATTCAGTTCTAACTCTAGCTTCTCTTTTATACTGCAAATACACTTAAACAATGCCATATTTTTTTATTATATCTCTCCTCAAAAATAAACTAGGAGACGGTAAAGCTAGTTTTTAGATTCACTAAATTTAATTTATTCGTGCATTGTGGAAACGAGTAAAAAGTCGGCGAAGTTATATATGCCAAATGGCACATTAATTATATTTGAGTAGATAAAAGAAATATACTATATGGGGGATGCACTTGAAAAACAAATCCGTGTTGTGTAAAAATATTCATAGCTCTATTTCACCTGTTAGGCAAAAATATTCCAAGGCAATTTTAGTGCTATGCATCAGGCAACAATGTCTTCCTAACTAAACAATTTTGTATTTTTGAAAAAGCAAGTATAGTGCCTGTGTTCAAATTTCACAACCCACAGCCCTCAAGACACACGCACCTGGTTTATTTGCACATATCAAACGAGAAAGGCAGGTGGAGTGATGATTAAGAACTTAGTTTGTGTGCAAAAGGCAAACTAATTCAATGGTTGAATAGAAAAGGATCATCATAACATTATAAAAACAGAAAAAGACAGTGATCCGTGAACAATAATATGTCACCTACATTAGTAAGCACCTCCATTCCCAATCTGCACTTTCCAACTCGAGAAAATAGAATCTCAGGCTTCCCTAATCACCTGCACATGGTTAAAGAGTTAGAGCATATAGTAGTCACCGTAGCTACATTTTCTTAGACAATTAAAAGCTTCATTCCTTAGGAAAAACAATGTCTTTCTAAATAGGCAAATTATGTATTCTCAAAAAGCAAGTATAGTGTGTCTGCACCATATCTAGAAGTGCCTGATGGATAATAAACTCGACCAATCACTTGTAGTCACCTATAACATACACCATATCTGGCAGACTCAGTAGGTAAGAAAAATGACTTGTTACTACTAAAATCACATTAGTCCATGCCAATATATGAAGCACATACAAGATACTGTAAATCTCTCTGACATGGATCGGTATTCTGGTGACTAGCGTATTCCTGGCAAGGTGTCGATAACCATCATCTCGACTCACAGTCGATGGTGTGTTCGGCATAAGATGCGACACATGTTGTACTTTCTAATGTGTATGTGGACTCACTGAACAATCCCGCCCACTTTTCATGCCTTTTCCCTCTATGTTGGGCAATAATGCCGCTAAGCGCTAGCAATAATAGGTTCTTAATTACGCGAAAACAATGTACTTGATAAAGCAATAATAATGAATACCAGAATAGCAGCAGGAAAAACCTCAGCCTTACAATAGAAATGGTGCCGTAGGCATCTAGGCCGATGACAAAAGGTGGAGCGTGGGGTCTACAAGACTGCCCTCTAGGGGGACGTGAAGTGGAGGGGCGCCACAACATCGAGAGGATGAGACATAGGGAGCCACCTAATGTGGCAGTGCCATCTGAGTTGTAGACGCGACCCATCGTCACATTCAAATGCTGACAAAGGGTATATATGGCAAATAACATAGCAAGACAATGTGTAAAAAGGAGATAAATGAGACTAAGTGAAGTGAGCTTGTGATTAGGGCTCGGCTTATGAGGCTTCCCTCAGCACTATGCCTATACATTAGAACATCGGTGATGGGTGTGTCTCGTGCTCAAAGGCAACATAAATGTATGCCCTCAATGAAGTGGACTGCGAAAATAACAAATCGACACAGGTGACCAACTCTCAAATCTAGACCTCCCACTTCATAGAAATATAGCTTAATTATTGCAAACAATTATGTGAAGGAAGCTGTGCATTAGTTGGGTCCTTTTAGGTCTAGAAAATGCTCAATAATATGATTTAAACTGCTAGATAACATATCCTAAGTTGCTAGACAATATATATTAAAATGCTAAAGCTTAACTATTTCCCTCTAATGCAACAATATATGGATTCATTGCCTGATGGTGAAACTGTAAGCTAAAACTAATCCGGATGGAGGCTTCAAATGTTGATCTTAGGTGGTTGTCAGAATACTGCCATAAAATATTGCTAGGACCGTATTATGCAAAAACTGATTCTTTTGCCCCCCCGGCTAAGTCTAGCATTATTTCTAGATGCAATAAATATCATAATATTATATGGATTCATTCCCTGTATTAACTAGCTCATAACTATATCAAATGGTGGCCATGAATTAGAATAATAAAAAGTGAGTGCATAAATTAGGAACAAAAAATGGTATGCAGAATACTGGAAATCAGCAACATCACAAGATAAAGCTCAGGCGCACATTATAAAATGGTTTAGGCAATTTTATGTATTTTTGAAAACACATGTAGTCACATCAATTAGTGGTATCTCAACTAGAACGCCAACTGATCCAGCTGTCATTGGTAGTCCATGTGTTAGGCCTTTACCTATAATTGTGTAGAAAAAAATTAAAAAAGTGTTTTAAAGGTTTTACCTGCCATATGTTTAGCTTCCCTTTCAAATCCTTCTTCTTTCATTATCATTGTGAGTTACCCACTTGGCTATCTACATGGTTTTCAAGGCCACAAAATGCACGTGAGACCTCTATCCTAGCTAGGTCATCCCGCTGCATGGGAAGCATAAGAAAAAATAGCAGAAAAATTGCCTTTTGACGATTAGCAAAAAATACTAATAGTAACATGAAAATCTACTTTGTGTCGTAAAGAAGAATTGCTTCTATACAGAATTACAGTGCAAGAATAATAGATGAAAACTATGAACTAACCGAGGCTAGCAGCTTGACCATATATATGAACTAAACATTTCCTAAATATATTAAAAACTCAGTGTGGGCAAGCTTTATTGTTAGTTGCCGTGGAAAAAAAGAGAAAAAGCCAACACTAAAAAAAGAAGCATGACACCACAAAATGCACTAAAAACAATATTCCTGCAATATTTTGTATGGTTTAGAACATCTGTAAAAGTTTGCAAAAAGCAAAAAAATATTTGATATGTTATCTGATAACGCTCATTCATTCAATAGCAGCTTAGATAAAACATTTCTAAAGTTCTATCACAAAATGAGGGAAACACACATATGCTGCATTCAGATGAAATTATATATCATCAAATTGGAGGAGTTGTGGCTCACTAACAAAGGCAATGTTATCACCCTTTAACCCAACCTGCACATGCATAATAACACAAACAAAATGCAGAATAGAAGGGAATAAAAAAGCAGGAGGACTCTGTTCCCACCTCGGATGCTAGATCAAGGAGTTGCTCAAACTGAATCTGCTTTGTTCTCACCTCCACCTCCTTCCAGCCCCTAAAAAAAAGCAAGAATAACGAAATTACCAAGTAATGTACTTAGTAAGCTATATATAAAGCAAAACATAAGAGTCAGAGACAATAGCAAGCTTTTGTTACTAAGATCATTGTCAAAGAACTTGCAAATCCACCAAAGTTGAACAAATGCCGCAGAATGGTCTCTCATCTCTAACTGAATAACGCATGTCAATAAAACGAGATCATGTCAGGGTTACCACAAAAGAGGATGTGTGCATGCAGAAATTGTAGTTTGAAAAAAAACTGTGCTCACCTTGTGAAAAAACGCAGGAGCCTGGAACCTGAAATGGATGAGCAGTCACATGAAGGCATTAAACTCTTTGATCTCTTTGATGCAAAAAAAAAAGAAAATAAAAAAAAGAGCTCATCAGTTGCTTTAAACAAATTATTACTTTGGTCATTGATGGTGGTGGTGACGGTGCCATTGAACTAAAGGAGCAGGTGGTGCCGGTGCTGGCCACTTCTAGTGGTAGTCATTGTAGGCATAATAGATGTAGATCTAAGCACCGGTAGGTTGTTCTGCTAGTAGCATGCAACCGCTTTGGCCTTGATAGTTGTACTTGCTCGGGATGACCGAGGTTATTTGAAATGCTGGAATGAGAAAGGAGAACATTATGAAACTACAAGTAAAACTAAATAATGCTTCTCAGGGAAGTACATACGGTGCTCTTTACATTGGCAAAAACATGGTCCAAATGTCAGTTTTCATTATTATTCTCTAGGATCAAGATATTGCATAGAAAAAGTAGTGATGCTGATGCTCTTGCTACAGAGAAGCCCTTAATCAGCACTAAAAAAAAATCCATGCCCCTGCATGAACCAAAGACACACATATTTGTTCAATGCAATTAGTTATTTGAAATCCTGGACTTTTAGTCGCCCAATGTGTTATGGAACTAGTCTTCCAATTTTCATTACGTCCAGAATAGCCAGGTTTGAAACAAAAATAAATTGTAGAATGGTAATTTGCAGCATCTTCAAAAGCAACCCCTAGGTACTAAAGTGCATATTTGCCTTTATTCTCTGCACATTTAGGTGTTTACAACAGGTGTGCTAGTTCATTATATTGCTCTGCTAAAATCTATATCTCAACTTCTACAAAAACTAGGCCCAGGGAAGAGTTTAGCAATCAGTGAATCATAATCATGCAAAAAGTTGCCATCAGAAATGCAAAATTAGTGGAGTGCACGTCCCGAGTCACAGGCGTGCCCTCGATCGAAAGTCCTATCCACCCTCTGTAATCACAGATATTATTAGAGGAACCTGTTGCCTAATTAAACGATGACAATAAGTAGAGAAAAATAGGCATGGGACCTTGTGCGGGCCCTCGATGGCGATGCCTGTTCGGCAAGAAGGGGGCAGCATGGGCGAAGACTGAACCGCTGGTAAAGACCGCAACCCCGAAGCTCCCTTCAACTCCGGAAGGTGTTCTCGTGCCCGCCGCCTCCGCCACCAACCAGGAGGTTAGACAAGCTTCAAGCCTAGCAGGTGTCAGGGCTCCGAGGACTGGGCTAGTCAGACAACACCGTGGTCCCGCCACCGAGAGAGATGGTCATGTCGGGCCGACAAAGCCCCTTGAAAAGTGCCATGGCTAGGGTATCCATCTGATCCGCTTATGGCCGGGCCCCATCTGCCATGGCCATGGTTGATCCGGCCGGATCCACCATGGCCTGCACGGAGGTAGTAGGGAGCGGGCAGGAGAGAGGGAGGGAGCGGGCAGGGGGAGAAGTGGAGAAGCGGGAGGGGAGCAGCACTGGGAGGCGATGGGGGCTGGCTCACCGAGGAGGTCGTCCCGGGAGAGAGAGCGCAACGGAAGGTCACCGGGCGCCTGAAGTAGAGAGAGAGGGAGGTGAGGTGGAAGACGATATGTGCACCAGGCTCGTGAATGGAGGTGGCTGCAGATAAGGCAAAGTGGGCGGTCGCAAAGCGGTCGAGGGTGTGTGGAGCGAAGCGGGCGCAGCGCCGGGCGGCCGCCAGCGCACGCCGTAAAGTAGCATTTAGGTTTTTATTTTTATATGCAACGGATAATAATTTCAAAACGGCTGAGGTTTTACAGAAAACACTATTGAAACCGTAATTGAAAGCTGAAGCAAACCGAGCGTACGAGTATAATTAAACATAACTTTGGTTAGAAAATGAGAGTTCATGCATATTTTAGAAAAAGTTTGTATTATAACAATATATTTCTATAATATACAACAAATTATAGTAAATATTTTCATGTCATAGAAGTTGGTGTATTTATACTAAGTTATTTTGATTAAACTTCACTTATTTTTTTCTACAATTTTGATTAAATTTAGAGAAATTTAATATAAAAATAAAATCTAAAGTAAGATATATAGTTTAAATGCATAATAGAGTACCACGTATATGACATTTAGTAGACGTGACAAAATAAATATATTGAAAAAGTCTACTTCACCTCCCCCCAACTGCTGTAGGATGGACTACATAACCCCCCTCAAACTACGAACGGTTTACTTAATTCCCCCTTTTTAAAACCATCTATTTTACCCCTTCAAAGTGTGTTTTCAACATCGGTTTTGTTACAGTAACCGGGGTTTGTTATAGTATCTTGGAAAGTTCAACAGGTAGTTTCGCTTTTTTATTTATTTATTTATTTCCGCTGAATTTTTGAAAAATCATAAAATAAAAAAATTCATTTTATTCCACATCGAGTAGATTCAACAAGGACTATATAATATAGTATGCTTGAGTACAAAATTTACTCATAGTGGACTAGCAAAATTTTGTACTAGCAAAAATTTTATACTAAAGCATACCATATTATATATTCACCATGTAGATCTACTCATGTAGAGTTCAAACAAAAGTTAGATTTTCTATTTTATGATTTATCTATGACTTATTATAATTTTTCAAAAAATTCAATGAAAAATAAAAAAAAGACAAACCAATTCGCATCGTAGCAAAACCTTGGTTTACCGGAGCAACCGGGCCGTTGAAACCACCTAAAGTAGATGGTTTTGAAAAGTTCAGGTTTTTTTTGACAAAAGAAAGTTCGTGAGGGTTATGTAGTCCACCCTCCATAGTTGAGGGGTGAAATAGACTTTTTCCAATATATTTTAGCCTTTAGATACACTCCAAACACAAACATATGGGCTAATGAAGTTTTACTCTCTTTTTAAACATAAGCTAAGGATCCAAAGAGGTTCTTAGTTTTGTCACTAGCTACTGCTAAGGCAACCGCTCCCAGTATCCTCCTTCTAAAAACTACACAAATCTCAAAGCAGCCTCGATTATAATTATTTTCTATTTGATTTGTCGGGCTCTGGTCATGGTTGGGCTCGACTGGCTCCAACCCAGCCCCGATCCCCACTCATATCTCGGCCAAGGCTTAATTTGTCGGAGACGCTGCACTCGATCACGCACCTCCCGGCCAAGGTGCCACACCGGCGTTGATCTCGTGGTGCTCCAGCCTGCCGCTGGCCGAGGGCCTACCCGAGGTCGCCGAACTCCATCGCTTTTGACGGCCTCGGCCGCGCCCATCTCGTGGAGTTCTCGGCATCGCCTACGCCGACGACAAGGGCAAGAGGCCGATCGAGTCGCTCGCCGACATGTTCACCCATGCCATTACGAGTGGGAGGAGGGACGCGCCTTGTTTGCCACCCATGACGCCGTATGTCCATCGCCCCGGCCGCATCACCTGACGCCGAGAGGTCTCTCCCTACTCCCGGCCGCTACCACCGCCGCCGGATGGAGGCCGTGGAGCTGACGCCGCAGGTGCAGCCATCCAAGTCGATCGATCGCGGTACGCCGAGCTGGGGAACGAGGTGCCACTCGCGCCAGTGGACCTGGTGCACGCAATCCAGTTCTTGGGCCTGGGAGCTCGCCGGGACACGATTCCTTTGGGCTTTTGGAAGCCAGCGATGTCCTCGGAGTCTTACTGCTCCACACCCACCCCCACGGCTCCAAGAGCGCACTCATGGCCAAGGGATGGTCACCATGGGGGTGTTTTTCCTCAAATCACCATACTAGCGCCCGTAGCGCATGGCGTGTAGGTGTGTTCATGACCCATTGTGGCTTTAACTCTCATCGGCGATCTCAGAGTGGCCACACCTCATCACGCTTGCCGATCTTCGCTGACCGCGACCGCAACCCAAGGCTAGTCGGTCGCCTGGGAACGCATCGTGGATCTCGGCTGGAGCTCCACGAGGTCGACGGGTGGGCGCGCTGGCCAGGTGAGGTCCGCCAACCGGGCTGTTGCTCAAGCGAGTCGCGACGTTGTTCCAACGAAGTCGATCATGGGTCGGACTCTGGTATCGGGTTGGACAATTGAGCCCAACAGGACTCCAGTCAACAAATCAAACGAAAATACTAATTTCTTTAATTAGTTGCTTTTGAGATTTGGTGTCATTTTTAGAAAGGAGGAGTACCTGAGCAACTTTGCTAATTAGGACCTTAAATAGTCATTGTTGTGACAGGAACTAAAATTCTAGTAGCTGGAACCAAAACACCCCAATGATGGCAGTGTGCAAATGGTGGGAGAGCATGGCGCAACGTGACGATCTATAGCATGGGACCCGAAAATTTGAAGAGCCTGGGCGTCATGCCGCTATTACCGGCTTTGTGCGGGTCTTGTCTCTCGGATTCATGGCAGCAATAAGGGAGAAGTAATGGGCCTTAAGGGTCCAGCTTAGAGATAAGTCCCGGGCAAGTGGGGGCCCAGGGTCATCGGGCCTTAGGTCCGCCTCATGGTGACGTACAGTGCATGAGAGAGTGGGGCGATGCCACTGCCCACGGGTGTGCTTGAGGGTTTGCTGAACTCTCTGCAGTGACCATTTTAGAGAGAGAGAGAGAGAGAGAGAGAGAGAGAGAGCAGGTCACGGGGGAGCAGCCGGGCAGGTTTGGCCATTGCTTATAGCTTGCTAGATTGGTAGACCTATCAATACTTCATCCGCCACTGGTGGGATAGGAGCCTGCAAGTATTGTTTTTCGCCGATTGCTAAGAGACAAGCCATAGTGACTATTTGAAAATTTAATAAAATTTTTCTTTCATAAAAGAGAGAGAGAGAGAGAGACTACTCGGCTTGTAATCTTGCTGTACTTCCGTAGAATCTGCAGCGAAATTTCCGACGCTTGGGCTCCAAGGAAGGCTACGATTGACCAGACTAGCTAACAGCCTAACAACACTTAACCGCCTCAAAACTCCATGAAGAACGTCACTGCTGGATAACGTTGTGTATGCGTTTCAGATTACAGTCATTGCTGCCGGAGCACAGCAAGCGTCATTGCTGGCCTCACCATAATAGCCAGACCATGCCAGGGGATGCGCCTCTGCAACCCTGCACGGCAATATTATCCAGCACAGTGTCTTTTTAGTACGTGTATTAGGTACAGAAGCAAAGTGTGGGTCAACTGGTAGCTAGTCTGTTGTAAAATGGTAGCTATGGCAGCCGCTAGTCCAACTGCCCCAACCTCTGTAGACCTTTCGGGGCCAGTAAAGTTATTTCCAAGTTGCGTTATCGGTTCTGCTTGCCACGAAATGAAGTGGTCAACTCTGTCTTGGTAGAATGAGTCGATTATACACGTTAATGAGTTAATTAGAAATGAAAGAGATGTAGACGACTGCACTGGAACTACTGACTAAAAGAAATGGAACTAGCTACAAACATATCTTCAAATAGCATTTAACATTTATTCAAAAAGTTATTCATCGACTAGTTATTTGGGTTATTCGGTTGGTACATATAAACCGATCGATTTGCTATGAGAAAAATATTGTTCAAATGATTAATAAGATAAGCAACTTAACGTACAATTAATCTTTTTTAGGACCATTTTTACTAGAGTTGTCGATTGTTTTGGAAATCACCGCATCCTAATAAGTTAAACCAAATATATCAATTTAAATTTAAATATATTATTTTTAGTATTATTTTCTTGGTGATCTGAAGTCGAATCTATTGTAGTGATTTATTATTTTTGAGGCAGCCATGGAACATAAGTTAGCTATAAACGAACTCAAAAACACAAACTCAACGACCCGATGAAGCAACTTTTTATGGCCCCATTAGTCAGCGACTTCTGGCGGGCAATCGTAGAAAGAGCTAAAACACAATAAAAATCTGGGAGCACCGGTATGTCTGTAAAAACATCCTGACGTGTCCACATCGAAAATTTCACTGGGATTTTCTTCTCAGCTGGTCCGGGTACTCTCCATCCTAGATGCAGTGCGCCGGCCCTTTAAATTCACCGGCTTCCAGGAGGTCCTGTAACATGCAACTAAGAGAGAGAAGAGAATCTTAGTGGTCCCATTAATGCAAAACCACTAAAAATATATTATATCTCACAAACTAAAAAGCCGAAATTAAATTCGATTGCACTCATTAAATTCGCTTCAAATAAATTTTTCAAAACAAAATGTCACGCATGATATATTTAAATAAAAAGTGACAAGTAGATCATACATAGTGAATAGAGGATGATATAGGAGGATAAATGGGTGCGGAAGAATGAATATGATGAGAGAATCTTGATAACGCGGTCTTTTAGAGGATGAATTTGGAGTGCCACGAGTGCGGATAGCCTAAACCCTCTAGCGAGGCCTCAGTGAGTAGGCCCGACAAAGTTTGCTCCATGGTTTTCCAACATGATTTTCCCCATCTTTTGTGATGCAATGAATTAGTAGGGATATGGTGATGTAAGAGAGGACAGGAGAAAAGGCAAAGCAGCTAACACACATTAAAAATAAGGAGAAAAAGAAAAGTAGAACTGCTCTAAGAAGAAGAAAGAAAAAGATTGAGTTGTCACAGTACATTTCTATTTTCCTATTCAGTACTAAGTTAGGCTACTGATTAGAAATTTGGCAGATACTTTTGACTCTATAAAAGATTAATGTATATTTTGAAACGTGAGGAAGCTAAGTTCCATATTAGGATCTCACATTTCTAAAATCCAAATGCTATGCATAGAAGACTAGCACTCTTTAATAATCTACACCATATTATCAGTACACACAATAAAAGTGAGTATAAGAGTATCTCCAAACAAACTTTTAAGTTCAATCGAAAATCTAACCTACTTCTAAGGGCTTGTTGACAAAAGAAGTCTTCTGAGGCCCTCAAATTTTTCTCTTAAATCCTATTAGACATTTCTAGAGGGGTTTTGTAGGGAGCTTCATGTTTTTCTATTTATTTTGTAGGAGGTTCATGTCATGTTTACCACTCTTTCTCCTTTCATGCCCATTTGGATGACCAGCACCCATTCGCTGGCTCTTAACAATTTTTCACCTGACATGATGACTTAGTTGCCTTTCTCCGTCGCTGCGTCGCGTAGAAACGACCCCTTTGTCCTCCACTCAGTCCCCTCTACCATTGCGGTCCCTTCTTGGTGATCTGCACCATGCCGACTTCTTGGCAGGCAGCCTCACTCCGCTGCGTTGGAAATGCTTCTGTTGGATATGTACTCTCTCTACCTCCAGGCGAGCCAATTTCAAGGTGAGTGCTTCTATTAGACTTTTAAAACTAGGGAAAACTTCTCAAATTAAAAATGGCGCTTTTATTTAGCGTGTTGTTGTTGGAGATGCTCTCTCTAAGTCTAAAGAATTATCCTAATTTCAAGCTAGAAGGCAATATGATTTTGTTTGTGTTTTTAGCCTCATATAAAAAACTAATAACACAGTCAGCAAATTTCACAGATAAGACTTCAACGCTCTGGTTCTTCCTTGAGAAAGAAATAAAATAAGGCACTTGGAAAGCCTCCTGCAACTTCGCGAATGTAATAAAAAATAGTTGCTTATATGTATGTGCCCGTACATTGTGTTGCAGGGCATATGATCACCGGCCTGAGTTTGTTTAATGATGCATGAAGCACCATAAATAAGTGAATGCACATGAGGAGAGAATGGGGCTACGCGAAGGCCCAAAGACCCAGCGACACCGACACTGACCACTTGGCCGGCTCCATTCTCTATTTCTCTCGCAAATCGCAAGAGAGCTCACACACGTACGCGACCATGGCTGAGGAGGTCACGCCCCATGTCCACATCCTCCTCATCTGCTACCCGAGCCAGGGCCACATCAACCCCATGCTCCGCCTCGCCAAGCGCATCGCGGCCAAGGGCATCCTCGTCACCTGCTCCTCGTCCTCTGTCATTCGCAACGGCCTCGCCGCCGCCTCGGGGTGTCGGCTGGCGGCGACGGCGTGCCCTTCGGCGCCGGCCGCATCCGGTTCGACTTCCTGGACGACCCCTGTCGACAAGACACCGCTGGACCTGGAAGACTTACTGCGACACCTTGAGACCGCCGGGCCGCTGGCTTTGGCGGACCTGCTGACCCGTCAGAAGGAAGCAGGGCGGCCGGTGGCTTGCGTCATCGGGACCCCGTTCCTGCCGTGGGTGGCCGACGTCGCGGCCGACGCTGGCATCCCTTCGGCGTTGCTATGGGTGCAGTCATGCGCGGTGTTCTCAATCTACTACCACTTTGTGCACAGGCTGGCAGAGCTTCCGCGGGAGGACGATCACGAAGCACGGTTCACACTGCCAGGCCTTTCCGGCGCTGTCCATCGCCGACGTGCCGGCATACCTGCTCGCGTCACGCCCGTAACATGGACAAGGCATCGTGGGTGTTCGTCAACTCGTTCTCCGAACTGGAGAGTGATGTGCTCGCCG
This sequence comes from Chrysopogon serrulatus, assembly GCA_015844335.1. NCBI lineage: Eukaryota > Viridiplantae > Streptophyta > Magnoliopsida > Poales > Poaceae > Chrysopogon > Chrysopogon serrulatus. Next base: position 12,963 of record JADLZL010004178.1, read on the forward strand.
CGCTCCCGAGCGTCAAACCGCGCCCTCCGCCAGCTGATCCCGGTGGGCCCCGCTCATCGAGCTCGCGGGCCAGGATGACGATGCCGATGCGCGGCGACCTAATCAAGGCGGCAGCGGACGACTGCATCGGTTGGCTGGACGCGCAGGCGCCGCGCTCCATCGTGTACGCGTCGGAACATCGTAACGCTCTCCGCCGATATGATCGCCGAGATGGCGTACGGGCTCGCGCGTCCACCGGCCGGCCCTTCCTATGGGTGGTACGGCCGGACGCTCATCACCTACTCCCCCGGTCGTGGGATGGTCGTGCCGTGGAGCCCGCAAGACCGCGTGCTGGCACCTCCACGGCGTGCTTCCCTGACCCACTGTGGGTGGAACTCCACGCTCGGACGATCGCCGCCGGCGTGCCCGTGCTGGCTTTCCCGCAGTGGGTGACCAGTGCACGGACGCCAAGTTCCTGGTCGACGAGCTCAGAATGGGCGTCCACCTCGTGCCTCCGCTGCGGCGGAGGGTGTGCGAGGCTGTCGAGGCAGCAACGATAGGGGCCAGAGGCTGACGCCATGCTGCCACGCGCTAAGTCCTGGGGCGGCGGCGAACCGCGGTTACACTGGTGAGGGTCGTCGGACCGACAAGTGCAGGCGTTCATCGACGAGGTCACTCGGCAAGCACGTGGAGGGCAAGCTGAAGCAGTTGGTTTATAGACCAGAAGGGGATAGAGAAGAAAAAGAGCTTTCAACTCCGTCATGAGGTCACGCCGTCGGCTACTATAACGAACAATGTACAAACGCCATTTTATCACTGTTCATCTACATATATTGTTCATTATTGTACAAACTTCCATCACTGTAAAACCATGTTGTTCATCTTTTCTCCTAGTTACCTGTTAAGTAACAAATTAGTTTTTTGCTCCCATAATAGGGTCAAGTTACCTACTAGTTTCATTTTTTTTCGGAATTACATAGTATACACACCGTTCACAACACACACTCGCCCCTATGACTCACCATCTCCACTGCGCGTCCTTTAATTTCCCTGGGCGGCCGCGTTCAGCAGTATGATCGGTTCAGACGGAGCCGGAGAGCAGAGCAGAGCAGAGCTGCTGGCTTTCCTCCCTCGCCTGGTCTCCAAGCATCAGCAGGCAGCAGCAGGCGCCAGGCGAGCGGCCGAGCGCTGATCAGTCGATCACTAGCAGTAGCTGGCAGCAGCATGCGAGCCGCGTGCGCAGATCAGCAGTAGCAGGCAAAAGTACCGCAGCAGCAGCAGCAGGAAGAGAAAACCGACCAGAGACCAGAGCCAGATCAGTGATCAAGCAGCCGCAGTTCGCAGCGGCCGCAAAGCAAGCTCCATTTTATTGTTCATATTATAAGGATTTCTATATCTTTTAATTGCAATGATCCTTCGTCCAATTTTTTTGATTCAATTTTTTTCACACACGCTGATTCATGTAGGGAAATAATGCCCACTAAAAGGACAATTGATTCGTTTTCAGAAGGTATAGCTAGATAGAGATGGCGATGGACATCGATGGGAACAAAATAATTCTCCTGTTGTTTGCTCTCAAATATATGAAGTTGCTGTGGTCGAAGAGGAAGTTCCCAACCCAAGATATGGATGGGTTGTATTGCAGATTATATTCCATCTCGTTCTAGTAGTGGAGACAACAGTTGAGCATCACCGCAGTTATGATGTTTTCATAGTTGCAATTGGATCAAAATGCAGACAAACTAGGTTCAGTGAGCAAGCAACCTGAACTTCTTTGTTTTGTGTACTAGTTTGGATCCTAAAGATTCATTCAGTTCATTCAAGATTGAGCATGTGTGTACTTTGGCTACAAAGTTTTATTCGACTTTTTCAGAGCAAGAAATAGTTAAATTGAGTATCGTCAATTACAACATTATGAGTTTGATGTGCCTAACTAAAGTTTCAGTATTTTACTAGTGTAGTCAACCTTTTTGTTGTCGGCTTGTAGAAACAAGAAAAATCAGAGGACTATTATTTGATTGACAGGTATTCTATTTTCCTATTTCCTACTATTTATCAATTTGTTGTCGTACAAATAACAAGATGCATTCTCGCTTTCCTTTTTAATTTCTAGGTTAATTCGACTTGTCCTTACTATTCCGGTTTCGACTACAACATAGCATTTTTCTGCAATGAAGCTTGTCAAGACAAGTCTTCGAAATAAAAATGTAAGATGCATTTTTTAGATCATTTGGTAATCTATATTGAGAAAGAATGCAGTACCATTCACAACGGATGCAATTATAGATGATTTCTATGCCATGAAGACGTGCAAAGTGAGGCTCAAATGAGAAAAAAAGTAAGTTTATTTATCCTCTTATCTAAAAAAAGAGTCACTTCTATGCATTGTCATAACAAACAGTATGATTACATAGATATTTATATTATATACATATACAGGTCCTCATGTTTTGTCTAGCTGGACTGCCCCCTCCTCCCCTTTGTCATTTTTGCTAGTTCCGCCGCCGCCTATAAATGCACACACTGTGTCAAGTCGAGGAGCTTAATCTAAATAAGCAGGTTTCACTACAAGGATCCAAACTCAACTGAGCTAAACTCAATCGTTAGTTTCTATTTAATAGCTGACTATATATGGTATGCTGTTTTCAATTAATTTTGGATGGATGAAATCGTTTTTATTCATGCAAGCAAATGACATCTTGGCTATTTTTAGTGCCCAAATAAGTTATGCATGTGAGTGGTTATGTTTATGTCGTGGATCGAAAGTAATATACAAGACGTGGTGCATATTTGTACATCCCCTTCGTCCTGAATATAAGGTATTTTTAGAAATTTGAGGACAAATTATGTTATATAGAGACTTTGTACTTATCATGGAGCCAACAATAGACACACAATAGAAGAGCATACGGTTAGAACTTTGGAATATCCCTTTTTAATATAATTTTAAAAAGGCTCTTTGCCCCTCTGGATTCGTCAAAAATTTTGAATGGTTCAATAGAATTATATTTCTGACAAAGGAAGGTAGGATTGAAAAAAACATGACAACTGTAGCGCTTCACCGGATTGGTCTGGTGCCAAACCCTTGTTTGGAATTGTTGTAAAAAACCTTACGTGGAATAGTGCTGGCGCTTCATAACCACCAGATCAATCCGGTGGGTCTGTTAGACCCCTACGCAGATGGCCACCATGCCACATGGTCCGGCGCCTCCCGAGGTGCACACCGGATTAATCCGATGCATGCAGACATCATGCACTGAACTCTGTTTTTCACATTGTTGCATCCGGCTTGGTTTATCTTGTGTCTTGGACTTTTGCATGTAGTTGTAGGTCTTCAAATCAGCTTTCTAATGCCTCGTTTGAGGTGTTGATACGTATCTTCACTTTGCTTAAGTTCAAGTTCACTTCGCATCCTGTTGAATTATACCAAAAATACTAGCAAACAATATTAGTTTAAATGGTCATGTTGGTCATCAAATACTAAAATGAAAAATTAAATGGCACGTGGGGATCCATTTTCAAGATGAAGAGATTCACCAATGTTTGGCTATATATTACCACACTTTCAAAGAGAGGGCTAAGCGGGAGCTAAAAGCCCTGTTAAGAGCATCTGACAGTTTGGTAAAATTTACTACCAAATCTTTGTGTTTTGGCAAGTTGGTAAAATATTTGACAAGTTAAATTTATCTTTTCCGATAGTTTGTCATTTGAAGAGCTTGGTAAAATTAAAAGGACCCCGGAGGACCAACAGAATCAACCACTACATGCCTTTCGGCAGCGGTTCCTTCTATCCCCACTTAGCGACTCACTTGCCGTCGCCCAGTCTATTCTCCTTTCGCCGTCCGTCGTCTACTCCGTTAAGAAGGTTCATGTTCTTAAACAAGAAGCTCAACATTTTTGCGGTGGAAACTAGCTCCGGGGAGCTGGCGCGCTTTTTACGTCTTTGGATTGGACTGTGTAAACCGTGTACCCTGGCATTTTTAAAATAAAACAAAGGAAACACCGGCCCGACTGCTCACTCGGCCGTATCCCAATCCACACACACGCAAGGAGCTCTCCCAATCCTTATCCACACACGCAGCAAGGAGACAGAGAGACACACTGCCATAGTGCCACACATACGCAGGGGAGCCAGGGAGAGCGGGGCGCTGGCTGTACGGGCGACGAGCAGCGTCGGGCAGTCGGCAGCAAGGGCTACGAGCAGCCGTGTCCCTTCGTGGACCCAGCCAAGCTCGACATGCCTCATCGCTACTACGCTTCTTCACTCAAGCTGCGACGGTCGTGGGGAGGGGACCAAGCTGCCGAAGACAGGCGCGGGCGCTGTGGCGTCTAGCGCCCGGCGACTCGCGCGCCGGGAGAGCTGGGTGCACGGCGCGGTGGCTCCCTAGCCACCTTGGCGCTGCGGCGGGCGGCGTGGGCCACGGCGGCCATTCTGCGCGCTTATCCCCGGGCGACTCCACGCTCCATGGCGAGCCGGCGTGGCAGCGTTTGGCCGTACAGCAGCCGGTAGCGGCCAATGAGTGCGTGGCTAAATGACTCCCGTCCGTGAGAGGCATCATGTCGCCCAAAGGTCGCTTGACATCCTCAGCGCTGGGGAAAGGCCGGAGTAGCGGCGGCATGCGTGATAGCAGCGGTCTGCTTGTGGCAGTAAGATCTTGTAGCCAGCGGCATCGGCACGGATAGCAAATTGGGAAATTTGTAAATTTCTTTGTAAAGCTGTTGGAGAATGTATTTTGCTTGTTTTGCCAAATTTTAAAGGATGACAACTCATTTACCAAAAGCTGTTGGAGATGCTCTCGAGTACCTGGGTCGATCCCCACACTTGGGCCAATGACTGGTCAAAGTCCACAGAGCAAAGGGAGATTTAAGGAGGGCTGACTTGTCAAAGTGATAATAAAATGACTTATCACTGTAAGCGAAAAGGGTATCAAACCGATTACTTAAATAATAAAAAGTAAAAAGCAACAAAGATGCAAAGGAAAAACTTTTGTTTCACACACAGAAAGACCACCTATTTGTTCGCTTATCAAGTTCGGCACCGAAAATCGTAAATACACTCCACCATGGATTGCCATGCCTGCATTTGTCACTGACTTTCCCCCTCCTTTTCTCTCATAACAGCAAAAATCACCGTAGGTCCAAACCGGGAGAGGTGGCAGACAAGGATATATTTGGTGAAAGAGGGAAAAAGTTGCCTATATTGGATCTAGAATTGGGTGAATGGAAAATTGATCCAATGGGCTTTCTATTACTAGTCCGCCCGCCCCATTCTAACAGTTCTACTTTTTATATTAAAATTTTTTGTAAGGGTTATGTTCGTGAGTACATCTTCATTGTCACAAAAAGCATTGGTGTCCTCCTGCGTCACGAAGTCTCCTTTTTCTTTTTCTAATAACTTATCGTTGCCATTAGTAAAATAAAAACATATGGAAAGTCCCTCTTTAAATCATTTCAAACTTAAAACACCACCCCTTATCGGCAATCATTGGAATTTCCCATCTTTTTTTTTAGCTCTTGTCTACTCCCAAAACAAAGAGAAAGGAGAGTTGGTTTTCTAACGAACATTCGAACATAAACTTCCTTGACAAAACAAAATATGGTAGTTGCTTTATGCTTAACACATACAATTTCCACGTTTGTCCCATCGAAAAACTAAGGCAAGACCAATGAATTTCACATACACATTTTTCAGGCACAACTGATATACGAATTTTCTCCAGCTACTAACATGTTTCAGTCTGCTAGGTTGTTTGTTTGCCTATCTATGCTACAATTCCTTACTCAAAGGACTATAGCGCTAAAGCTGCCCCGAAGCAGCACCACTATAATGGATGGATAAAGAAATAGGAGATAAGAGAGTCCCTTTTGATTCTTTTACTCTATATAATATAAAGAGAACTTTGTTCTACCCATCTAGCCTATAGAATGAAAAGGAACTAATGCCACCGATATGAAAATACATAGACCGTATTGAAAAAGCTATTCAGGCCCTTAGTGGGTTTCGTGATTAATGACAACGTGAGATTATTGTGACTAACGCAAAGCTGCGTAAAACCGCTTGAGTTAGGTCACGATAATGGTGATTGATTGGGCAATCAATGGTATTCATGCCCTGATCGATCAAGATCATTTTTTCGGTTTTCAAAGGATGGACGACAAGGTTAAGTGACGGCTAGTTCTAAGCCGCTTGGTATTGGAGAGACACTTAGAGTAGCTAGGACTTTGTTTTTTTACCTTTGGCCATACTATTAAGAGGGATTTGAATGGGTAACTTGACCTATGTAGTCTCAGTGAGTTAGGTGTGGTGCACACTTGTTCTTTCTAGTCCTAGGTAACCTCCTAGAATTGGTCCAAAGATCAAGTAGAATCGAAGTCACGCGAGAGGTCGTGAAATCGAAGTCATTCGAGCCTTTTTGGCTCGACACGCCGACATACAGCTGACCGGACGCCCCGGCCGTTGTATGTGGGGTGCCTCGAGTGACCGGACTTACCGGCACTGACGACGCCCCGGTGCCATCGCCTCGGTCCAGTAATTGACCGGACGCTGATCAAGAGCGACCGGACGCCGGGGTGGGGGCGTCCTGGCCACTACTCGTAGAGGTCCAAATCGTAAAATCGACCGGACGCATCCCGGTTAGTGCCCACTGACTCTCGACACGTGTCCTGGCCAGGTGACGTCCAACAGTACGCTAGCCGTTAACCGATCGACTCGACGATCGTCATCTCGACGACGCGTCCCTGGCCGACCTTAAACCGGCGAAATACCTCTTTCATGGAGGATTGTGGGGGTATAAATACTCCCCTCACCTCATTCATTTGAGGACTCTTGCTCATTCCTACCGCTGAAGAACACCTTATGAGTGTTTGAGAGCAAGACTCTAGTGAGGTTGAGAGATTTGCTAATCCATTGCTTTAGAACCCCTGATTAGGTGGAAAAGAGAGGCAAGTGTGCATCCACTCATCTCATTAGGCTAGTCTTGGTCAAGTGAGAGTCTCTTGCTTATTACTCTTGGTGATCGGCATCACTCAAACGGCTTGGTGGTGATTGGGAGCATGTTGATCTGGGTGGTGATTGTGGATGGCCCATCTCATCTTGTAAGCGCTTTTCGAGGGATTCACCACGCCGTGAGTGATGGAGAAATCATCCTCGTAGAGAGCACTTGATCCCTGCGTGATCAAAGTGGGAGCTGAGCACCTGCGCGGGGTGCTCCAACGAGGACTAGTGGAGGAGTGCCGACTCCGATACCTCGGAAAAACATCACCGCGGCTTTCTCCTCCCTTTACTTTGAGTATTTTACATTCTTGCAATTACTCTCATGTCTTTACATTGAGAGAATTGCCGTGCTAGAGTAGGGTTTGGAACTTCTAAGGAGCATAATTTTAGCGGTCCCTAGGAGTCAGTGTAGAGACCACACTCTATGCACTAGGAGTGAAATGGGCTAGTTGCTAGGCTTTTACTGGTCGCGATTAAATTTAGAAAAGCCCAATTCACCCTCCACTTGGCATCTTGATCCTTTCACGTATGCCCGCCACCACTCTACCACTTTAATTCACTGATATACTTCTCTCTCGACAGCCCATACTAAAACCTCGCTTTGTGAGAGATCTAGGCATGCGGTGAACCATATATACCAAGAGAGAAAGAGCACTCGGAAGCGGAATCATATCGAGCACGCCCCACCTTTCATAGTGTCTCGATGAACTCTTAGCAGTGGCTGGGCGCCTACCGGCTCACTGGGTTATGTGTGCGCAGGCGGCAAGCAAGTAGAGAAGTCCCCACTCGCCGAGGACCAAGAAAGAAAAAGCTCCAAGAATAATGTAAAATGCATAAGAGAAAACCAAATATTGAATCGCCACATGAAAGCAGGGGTTAATTAAGACAGGAAAAGACTAACACCTCATAGTGCTCTAAAGAGAGCTCCATTTGGTTGAAGCCAAATTGTAAAGAATCAAGATCTTCTTTTATTTGTTCCATCGCAAGGTCCTCGGACTAGCCTAAGAGTTGGGTCCCCTCGCCTATAACTATGTGGCTAGCACCCATTTCTGGCTTGT
>JADLZL010004179.1:0-146711 GCA_015844335.1 Chrysopogon serrulatus
GCCAGTGGCTGCTTGGGCTTGGGGAGGGAGACGACGCCCTCGACGTGGACGCAGGACTCGTTGCTGAGCGCGGTGGCGAACCGCACCATCGGCTGGCTGACGCCGACGCCGGCGACGAGCACGCACTGCACGGTGGCCATGCCCTGGCGCAGCACGACGAAAGCCATCTTCTTGCTGACAGGGCGGGTGGACTGCACAAACCCGCGGACCAGCACGGAGCGGCCCAGCAGCGCGGGGCCGCCGAGGTCGCGGACCCTCGTCCACGAGCGGCCGGTGACGGCCTTCGACTGCGTCTCCTCCGCGGGGAGGTCGCCGTAGTTGCTCGCCGAGGGATCCTCCTCCGCCTGCTCGCCGGCGTCGGCCTTCGCGCGCGCATGCTGCTGTCTCTGGCGCCGCGCCGCCGCCTCTGCCGCCGCCTTCACGGCCCTCCTGGCGTCCTTCTTCTGCTGCTTCTTGCTGGGGGCGGGCTGGGCGGCGGATGCCAGGTCGGCCGCGAGCTCCTCCGCCGCGGTGGGTGTATGTGCAGGAGGCTCCGATGACATGGCTCCGTTCCGATCGGCGACGTGCACGATTGAGGTCACCGTGCCGGCGGAGCAAAAGGGTTCACGTGGCCAAACTCGATCGATTGTTACGTCAGCCAATCTCTTGATTATATAGGCTAGGCGGAGGCAAATTCTAAGAGACCCGGTCTTTTGCAAATCAGAGAGACCCAGGCTCCTTTACGTGACACGTGGACCTTGCACCGCTTCCATCCTGGTTACCAACGTCAACAGGCACACGCCGTTAGTGCACAGTATGTACATGTCTTCCATCGGAAGCCGCCGAGATGGGCCAGACGACCATGGGGTCGCCGTGTTGGAGGCCGTCTGTATGGGGGCTCTGGTATGGCGGAGGTCGAGCGGAGGTCGGGGGTCGCCGTGCTGGAGCCCACGGACAGACGGGAGTCGGCGGCGCTCTGCCCAATCTACCTGGATCCCCATAAAGACCGGCCTCGCGTTCGCGGACGAGCCGGTGCGCCTACTCGCCAGCCGCCACGACCTCGATGGCTTGGTCCTCGACGCCGACACACTTCGCCTGCCGGTGCACCTGTTCGGCGTCTTCACCGGCCACCGCGGAGCCCAGGTACGACCGCGGGCTTAATGGAACCCTCAAAAGTCACTCCATCAACATTGATGCCACCTGATCTGTGGCTTCTTGTTGCTGTACATCTAATGGAGTAAGGTTGCATATGACGTAGGCAATTTTTCTCTAGAAGTAATTTTATTGAAAGACTCTGTACTCACGTTCTGTAGCATGGTGATTTTCGCTAGATGTCATGCTTCTATTTAGGAAGACTAGTCTCTCGAATAGCAATTCAATTATAAGCCCATTGCATTGCTTCACTTCAAACTGTTATTTCAACTTATTCTCTTATTCAGTTATAGCACCTTTAACTGTATTTGTTCAATCTTCTTGTAGTGCACATTTGCAGTCTTTTTTATTATTGTTCTTTACTGCATTTTTTCTAGCACTCGTTCATCAATTAATGTATAAATTTATATGTAAACAGGCCTTAATTAGCTGTGTTATGCTCTCATGTATTAGCATTTTACCTGTATCGAATTCTTCAGCACGTCAGCAAATTTTTAAAAACAAAGCAACTGAGGCCTTTTGTAGGTATCATGGACTCCATTAGAGGCTTGACATGGTCTTTATGCCTTTGTAGCCCCCATTTGCTTTGATTTCGAAACTGATGGAGGAGAAGAATTCTGCTGTTGAACTGAAGAATAAGCTTCAACAAGAATTGCTCAGTGCCTCATTAGTTTTTTTATTATCATTATGCAAACAGTTAATAGGCTGAAGTGCAATTCTGTTACCTTTTATTTTCTTGGCTGGACAAAGTTGATAGCTTGTGCATTTCTCTGCAGATCAATTTCAGATTGTACCTGGTTCCTTTTTAGTACATCTGTTTACCTGGTTCCTTTCTAGTGTACAAAAGTTATATCTATATATATATTCATATTTTAAAATGCTTCTGTATGATTTCTCTATAGCAATTATCCTATATTATAAGTGAAATTGAAGGTTATATGCCTGCAGTACTCTTTGGATGTATTACTGTTGTATTGCTTCCTGCAACGATGATACCTGAATACTACTTGGGTCAATTTCAGTTGCAGGGCAGATTCATTCTGATTATATGTTTATTGTTATTTTGATAGGATCTTCTGAGACGAGACATCAGCAGGCAGCATGATGATTTCTCATTAGTTTTAGTACTGCTGGTTGCTATTATGGGAATGCCGCTAGGTGTCGAATGAAGAGGCATGCAAAGGTGTGCGACGGCAAATCCAACTGTGGCACAACAACAATGGTGCCACATCATCCTTGTGTGATGAGGGTGATGAATCCACTGATCCTGCTGCACAAGCCACTGCCGATTATCTTATGAGGCTGCACTACTGACTACTGAGGACACAACTTGAAACCTGGATAGAAGCTCAAGAGCAACTCATAATGTCAGGCTGGATCCATCATATATAGTACTCCGTAGAGCTGACCATGATATTGTCCAAAGACTTCTACTGCTGGTTGGCCGTCCACATGAGACCCCATAGGTTTTTTTTTTTTTTGGTTGGGCCTCAAGAATTGTACATGTATATGCTGGATGCATTTTCAATAGAGGGATATTATTCTTGACCCCACTCTGGTTTATGGTGGCTAAAATATTCTCCAATTGGCTTCTACCTTGAGCCCTGGCACTTAATGTATCCCTTGTAATATAATGCTGTATGATAATCCAACTTGTAAAGAGCCAAGCGGCTGAGACGGTCACTAAGATTAGCATAATGTTTTTGAGGTTCAATTGGTTGGCCATATCTATACCAACACTGAACTAAACAAAAATTGTGATATGCAATAGACAGTTCACAGTTAGCTTCTGCCCCTTAATCAAGAAAATGCATACAGTAAATTATGATAATTTCCAGTAGCTGATTGATGTTGTTAATTATGTACACTTATGTCTTCCACCTCTAAATTTTGGTCTGAGACAAACATCACATAGTTGAACCATCATCTAATACTACAATAAACCCTACAAACTAAACTGAATCATGCACCACAACTTCTTCACATGTCCTGCACTTGCGTGGAGTCCTTTGATTTTTCTCCCTTCTCATCCTTGTTTAGTTGAGCCTCTTTGTCACAACCTAATATTTTCAGAGCATTCGGTTATACCCAGAACCTTTGATCTGCACCACAAAGCTCTTCCCCGAGAGCAAGGGATTTGTAAATTATAACACCACACCTACTTCATCTTTAGAGAGAGTAATCTCCATCAATCACTCCAGCGAACGCATTGCCTTCGGCCCATTTTGTCAAGCAGCTGGTAGGTGATCTCCATATTGACGGGTGCTTGGGCTGTTGGGAGTGCTTGCCGGGGCCCGAGGCGCAATAAGTGGCGCGACGCTCGACCTCGTCCAGGCGCGGCGGCGAATGGGGCCATGGCGACGAGGCGCGGGAACTCGACTTGGAACTGGAGGAGGGACGCCGCCTCGTTCCACACGAAGGTCGCCGCCAGCCCGCCATCGACGAGGCCGCGGGCCGCGGGCGAAGGCAGCGGCGCGGCCGAGAGTTGCAGACAGGGCAACGCTGCTAGATGTCGAGCCATTGGTCGACAGAGTCCTGGAGGCTGGAGGAAGGCGCGGTTGCAGCCGGGGAGCACACGGTCAGCGTGGCCGAGCTCCATGCGGTGCAGGCAGAGATCGGGCATAGTGTCGCCGGCCCGCCGCCTGCTTGTGTCTGTTCGTGGTGGGCTGGTGGCTTGCAGTTGAAGACTAGAAGGATAAAGCCTAACGTGAAACTAACGTGCCGTTAGATAAGAATAGAAAATGGATTGAAAGAAGCAAAGGAGAATACATGCGCTTTAAGATTGTTAGATGCACGTGTCAGCCGAGGAGCAAGGTCTTCCACGATCAAGAAAGGACCGGGAACACTAGAAAACTTGGAGCGCAGCGTTGTCGCGCCGGCTTGAGCTAGGTAGTGGTGACTGTCACGATGTTTAGAATTTCACGTATATATTTTAAAAACTTATATTATTTTAATAATATAATTATCTTAGGTGTTGAAATAGAACTATCATATTTTTTTTTTGGCTATATGTATTTTGGAAAAAAGAAATATTTGACGTATTCATTAAGAGAGAAGACTTATTTTATGCGTGGTATGGGCTTGGTATGATATAAATTTCATAGAAATTTGAATAAAGAAGCTAACTTTATTAATTATTTTTTAGAGCATGCTAGAAGAATTTAGATTTTATTTGTAGCAATAAAAAATTGTATTATTTAAGTAATATATTGTCCTAGGTGTTGAAAAAACTATCATATTTTTTATTAAGAGAGAGGAGCATTTCATGAGTAATTTTTATATAATAATATGGTTTGATACGATAGATTTATATTTATAGAAATACAATTAGAAAAAATGTGATGTTATGTGTTTTGAGTGTAGTGCTAGTGTTGTAGATGTTCAACGAACTTGGTTCGGTATTTTTTGATTTTTTTATTTGTTATGATTTATTTCGGTCGGTTTAGATAAGTAATAAATTCGTTGGAAAATAAAAGGCCATCGGGCCCAATTCAGCCCAACGAGGCCCATGTCCCGAAGGGGGAGGCAGGCCAAGGCCTATGAACAGGGTGAAGTGGCGGACCACGGGTTGATTTTGTTAGACTTTGAGGGTTTTAAATAAAAAACATGAAAGGAGGCCTAGAACTGCGGGTTGATTTATACAAAGCGAGAGGGTGTTTCTGTAAAGTTGCCGAAACTTCTCCCGGCCCGCCGATCTGGGCGGTCGGGAATGGCGGCGGCGACCGCTCCAGTGCCGAGCTTGGACCTCGGTCATTTAGAGATATATAAGCGTATTGAATACCAGAAAAAAATGAACATATATGGCGTATTGTGTACTGGTGCTTTATAAACTTTGACCTCATTTACTAATCATTTAAAGGTATAAACAGCAGAATTTGAATTTTTCTGAAGTACTCGTACTAAAAGCCTCCCATGCAGTACTTGAAATAAAAAAATGAACATATATAATGGTCATTAGATGCACATGAAACTACTAAGAATGGCGTACTAGAAAAAAAAATCAAGCGGTTTTTTATAAACTTTGACATGGGTTTGGATAAAAATGTGGTAAGGTACTAATCCTTATTCCAATCCTTCTTCGGGAAAGGTGCTTAAACAGCAGAATTTGAATTTTTCTGAAGTACTCGTACTAAAAGCCTCCCATGCAGTACTTGAAATAGCATGCTTTGTCTTTCTCTCAGTAAGTATAATATAATGGTCATTAGATGCACATGAAACTACCAATACTTGCTAGTGGTCCATGGGCTGAAATGTTTGGTACGGTTTTGGTTTTTAAGGGCGGTTTTAGGCCTCGAAGAAGGCCCAAACATGCCTGAAAAAGCAGGGCTAGGCCGCAGAAGGCCCAAACATGCCTAAAAGCACGCATATGGGCCACAACGCATCGCGTGCGTCCATCCAATCATGGGTGCCTGCCGACCGCACGATCGAAGCTGGAAGGAAACCCTCGAAGGCCATATGTATAGTCCGCCAGCCACCCGCACCAGCGCCGCCAGCCGACACCTCTGTAGTCTGTACCCCAAGCACCGGCGCGGAGGCGGCGGCGAGCAACCATGGCGGTCGGCAAGAACAAGAGGATCTCCAAGGGGAAGAAGGGCGGCAAGAAGAAGACGTGAGTTTTCTTGCCTGTTCTTCAGATCTTTCACGCAGTTTGATTCGTTTCGTTTCTCGTTTCTTTGGCGGCGGCTGAATGCTGATGCGGTGGTGTGTATGTGTTCTTCTTTGTCTTGTATACAGCGTCGACCCCTTCTCCAAGAAGGATTGGTATGACATCAAGGCCCCGTCGGTGTTCAGTGTGCGCAACGTTGGCAAGACGCTCGTGTCCAGGACACAGGGTACCAAGGTATGCTTCTCTTGCGTTTCACGCTCGGGTGGGGTTCGGTTTTTTGGGTGTTTGGTTAGTGGGAAATGGAAATGGACCGAGATAGGGAAAGGGAAATGCAGCTGCCATAATCCAGCGAACGAAACCCAACGGGAGGGTAGCGAATCGGTTACCTCCAGAAGCTCGAGGGGATGAAATTGCGCATATATGTTCTATAGATGGATGTCTACGTAGATGGCTAGTCGGTATTTAAGATCACACCCTCGCGTGCTTATCCTAAGTTGTTCGTGAAGAGGCAATTCATACCACCTAGTATAGCATGGTTAATCTGCTGCTCCACTGATAATTAAGGATTAGCCCCTGTTTTGTATTTGTTTCTAGAACTAGATGCCAGCTGCTCAAACTCTTTGAGAGTCAGAGTAGAATTTTATAATTGCTTACCTTAGTTTCTGATGTCTCATGTCTGTAATGCGTTGATGTTAGTTGGCGGCGCATATCATTTATCCACTTTTTGCTGTTGGAATCATTATGCTGATTATCTGCTTTTGTTTTTATACATGGACAATAACATTGTGAATTGCCAAATCTTTAGTACACCAACCAAAACTTCTCCTCATTCATTCATCACAAGGTCTTTTTTTGTTCACTGTATCTTGATGAGTAATCAGTTACCTATCACTGAAGGTCACACAATCTTTTAATGGCATTCATTGGATTGGTTTTATTAGGTGCTACTCTGTTTGCGATGTTATTCAGAATGTAGATACATTACTTGATGCCTGATTTGCTGATTCATGATCTTTTCTGTTGTTTAGATTGCATCTGAGGGCCTGAAGCACAGAGTCTTTGAGGTTTGCCTAGCTGATCTTCAGGGTGATGAGGATCAGGCTTACAGGAAAATCAGGCTCCGTGCTGAAGATGTGCAAGGCAGGAATGTCCTCACAAACTTTTGGGTAATGACCAGTGTTCTACTGCTCAGTGTTTTGATTGTGTTTTCAATCACTAACTTGTTCTCTCTATTATTAGGGGATGAATTTTACCACTGACAAACTCAGATCCCTAGTGAAGAAATGGCAGACATTAATTGAAGCCCATGTAGATGTCAAGACAACTGACAACTACATGCTGCGCTTGTTCTGCATTGGCTTCACCAAGAGGCGTCCAAACCAAGTCAAGAGAACCTGCTATGCTCAAGCATCCCAGATCCGGCAGGTAACATTTCTCCTTCCATCACGTACATGGCAGAATTACATAAAAAAACTGGCAATTTCTTATACATCAAACAGTCCTCAACTATGTTTGCCTGTTTTCTTTATACTTGTGTCATGTACTGTGTGCAGATCCGCCGCAAGATGGTTGAGATTATGGTCAACCAGGCTTCTACATGTGACCTGAAAGAACTTGTTTCAAAGTTCATTCCAGAAGTTATTGGTAAGGAGATTGAGAAGTCTACATCCAGCATCTTCCCACTTCAAAACGTCTTCATCCGCAAGGTGAAGATACTCAAGGCCCCCAAGTTTGATCTCGGGAAGCTCATGGAGGTAATTGCTACATGAATAGTAATTTTTTTTTTTTTTCCTAGATAGACAACCTCCCTGTTACTTGTCATCCTAAGACTTGTTGCTTCTCAGGTTCATGGCGACTACAAAGAGGATGTTGGTGTGAAGCTTGAGAGGCCTGTTGAGGGAGATGAGGCTGGACAGGAGGTTGCTGCTGCTGAGTAGTTTATTTTTCAACTTTTATATCTAGACTGTTGAGGCTGGAAGAAAGTTGCTTATGATGTAAACTTTAATAGAGTTGTCTTGGCCACATGTTATCTTCTGGCGCAAAGATTTTGTCTCAAAACTAGTGTTTCTGGTTATTCATAACAAGTGTTTAAAGATTGTTCTTGGTGATGTTTGGGTTCAATTTGTGAGTACTGCTGTATTAGTTCTATGCATGCTTACTTTCCTTTTGGTTATCGATGATCCAGATTCTCATTCGATGCTATGCTCTGCTCTGCCTATTTATAGTTAGCTGATACTGGGCCATGTGGGAATGATAACTTTAACACTGTATTCACTTAAATTATATGGACATTGATCATAGTGGGCAATGCTAGTTCATTTGTAGGAGGGGTTGTAGTGGGCAGTGCTAGTTCACTTAAATCTTTGTCATGTCACGGAAGCTTGATTTTTGCTTTCAGCCTCAAAATATCCAACTGATCATTTTTCTCAGCATCCATTGCAAAATCTGCTACTGCTTCGGCTTCTTACAAATTTTTCTATACAACACTGCAAGAATTAGCAACTTCCAGGCACTAACAGAATCTCCCATTACCATCTCAAGACAATCTGTTGTGCTTTCAACAGCTGCATTGAGTTTGCTGCATTGCATTTTCCCAAGCGAGTCTGTTCATGTTACAGGATACTTTACCGTCAGCGTCCTGCAGCAGCCTGATTGCATCATCTTGCAAGTGTAATTTCAATTTGTCCAAGTGTGAGGTGGAGGAACTAGAAAAAGGTCCATGATTACAGTGCTGGTGCATATCATGACTTATGAAAGACTTCATGGCTTTGTTTGCAAATTATATTCCTTTGGAAGCATGCTTTGGGTTCTTACAGCATAGTTTTGCTCCTAAAAGAAGAGATGGAATTTTAGAGCCATGTTCGAGAATGGAAACGAGATCTTGAGGTGTTATTTTTCATATGGGAACAGAAACATTTGCGTTTCTGGAATGAAAACATTTCTGGGACATGGAAGATAGGAATGGAAACGTGGGTTATGTTCTTGTTCCCTGTCTGCTAAGGATGGAACACGAGGTTTTGCCACTTTTTTTTAATGCACCATCATCCATGCAGCTGCAATGTAGCACAGTGCAAGGATATACCATCTCTACGATCTCTATAGGTTCCAGGCAACAACATTTCAAGATGGCTGGCCAAAACTTCAGTGCCCAGATAATGAGTGCATACAATCAAGGATCCCATTGTACTTCTCGGAGAGAGGTTTCTTGTTAGCAAGAGTAACAACAAAATTGCTTCATCTATGTTGTTCCCAGGGGTTACCAGATTCCTTTGTTCAAAATAGGCTTGTCACTCTGGGGCAAGAAACGAAGACGTGTTGCTACTTACAAAGAGGGCAACACATTTGACCGACAACAAATTCACTCGTAGTACAATTCTTGTTCACTATCTACAATGAATAGATGCCGAGCAAAACTACTGCCAGTTCAAAAAGAAAGGAATTTACTCGTCTAAATTAGAACTTAGATGCCCTAACCCTTGGCATATACCAACAAAAAGGATCAGAGCTGAGCACAGAAATAAATGAGCAATACTTGCGCTTAACAGCAATCAGACCTGAGCAACATGAGAGGCAGTAAGAAAAGCCAAAAGGATCGTATTGATTTTGGTTTCAGCAATCTAATAGATATACAAGTAGCTTTGTGAATTTAACAAGAACTCTGAACCACAGTAACTGGATTCAGTAGCTGGATTGCAAGTCAACGATGATTGTAAGAAATCAGAACAAAGTCTGCTTCGTAGTGGCCCCACTTGCAGCCTCAGGCGAAATTACGGCACAAGCCTCTGCGGGTCGCGAGGAAACATCGAGGTCTTCCTGATGTTGTTCAGGGCACAGAACAGCATAACCACCCTCTCCAAGCCCACCCCGAAACCACCATGTGGAGGCGCACCATAGCTAAAATGGGCAGGGAAACATATATCAACATGAGTACCAAACAAAGGAGACTTTGTACCCCAACTGATCAAGATTTGAGATTATTGCCATGGTATAGGCACCAACATACCTGAAGGATTCAATGTAGGCCGAGATAGTGCTCACATCAATTCCACACTCTGTTGCACGCTTGGCCAACAGCTCAGGAGTGTGTATCCTTTGTGCACCAGATATTATCTCCTCGCCTGTAACATCAGAGAAATTGGTTCAGCTCATTATTAGGATGTCCATGAGTTATGTTTGAAGTTCAAAAGGAAACAAATTTGCTTAAGTGAAAGAAAATTCTAGAGGAAGCTTAAAGTGCACGTCAAAAAAAAATTTTCATCATCTGACAATGCTAACAATGATGGATTTGTTAGGAAATAGCTTGGAGTGAATAGAGCAGAGGAGTCCAGCAACCACACGTTTTATGTTCAAGTGATCTAAATCTAACAATTAAATATAACGGGATGTACAACCCTAACAGTAAGAGTGTAACGCTGAACAATAATTCATACAGCTCAAACCCAAAGAAGACAGGACTAACAATTTAGAAAAAACAAATCCTGCCAAAATGATTTTTGTATGCATATAAAACACTACAGCATTAAAGAGGCATGGTATATGCCTACAAAAGAAATGGGCTTTGCCCAAATACACTTATTTACATGATTAAGAGGCATGTCTAATTACTACAAACTGCCAGCAACAACATTTACAATTGCAGTGCTTACCTCGAATGAAGACATCAAAAGAATTGGTGTAAGCTGGGTTGTCGTAACACGGCATAGTGTAGAACGGACGTACAGCCAAAGGATATCGATACAGGATGAAAAAATCTGTGCCATACCTACAAATAACAAAGAAAGTTGTTATCAAATTTTATAAATTAGTGAAACATAACAGTGTTGTAGAGTCTACATACTTTTCCCTGACAAGCCGACCAAGTTTTTTCTCAGCTTCAGTATTGAGGTCACCCATAGGCTCAATTTCTGTTCCGGCTTCCTGTTGATTAGATAAATCAACAATGTTATAGTCTACTTTTTGCCTATAACAAAATTGACAGTAGCAACTACTTCCAATGACTTGTATAAGTCCACTAGGACTTGTGTAAACAAATTAAGGTGAATGGAGAAGATGAAATTGCCTCTATCATTGGTAATCGGTATAGATAAAGTAGAAAGCTTGTTTACTTCATTTAGTTTATTATCAGTTGTATTTAAATAGGGGAACACAAGAAAGTGGAGATAAAAAGGTGCATTGGATTTGCTGCTGGACCTGTATTTCATTTGATTGAATGTAAGATGGCTATGGAATCTATTTATATATGCAACATAGAGCAAGCCTAGACTATGCAAGAGACACCTGCAAGTTTGTACCTTCAGCATTTGAATGCCTTCTTCATAAGTGAGCTTCAACGTTTTGTCTAGATACTGCATAACATTATTAGTGATCTGTCAATCTCTTGGGCTACAGAACCCACAGAACTGTATAGTCATCAAATTACAAAACAAACAAGAATGTTTACCTTCAGAGGTTCAAATGGATATTGCCTGTTTATTGTTTCAAGTTCTTTCTTGCAGTTTTCAGTCAAGTGTTTAAATATTGATACAAATAAGCCATCTATAATGTCACAGACCTGTGTAAGAAAGCCAATTAATAATGACTGCTTCAGACAATTAAATATTGCATTCTTCTTACAATCTTACCTCAAAATAATGTTCCTTAATCTCCATTTCAGCATCAAGACCAACAAACTCACAGAGATGCCTGTGTGTGTTTGAATTTTCTGCTCTAAACACAGGGCCAACCTCAAATACTCGTTCAAAACCACCACATATAGCCATTTGCTTGTACAGCTGAGGAGACTGTGCTAAACAAGCAGGTTGACCATTGTACAGAAGCTTGAATACAGCTGCACCTCCTTCACTAGATCCAGAAATCAGTTTTGGGGTGTGGATCCCAACAAAGTCCTTTGACAACAAAAATTCTCTGAATTTCTGCATATGTTCAGCAAAAATAATACACCACAAGTCAGTAGGAATAATATTATATGTGAAAAAATTGCTAACAAAAATCCATATGCTTGGCACCTCAACACACCAACTTAACAAGAAGCTATAAAAAAATGAAAACAAAAAACAGCCTTGAATGATAAATGACTCATGCTGAACCTTGAAAAGTGAATACTACCGTGAACAATCAGACAGAATCACATTCCACTTGTTAGATAGTGTACTATGATTAATATTATTCCTAGACAACATCAACAGCTCATGCCAAATTCAAGTCTGGCACCTATGACACAACAGCCTTTTTATCAAAGATAAAAATTCTACTCTGGAAGCATGAAGTTTTTGCAGACTCAATATAGTCACTAAATACGAAGAACAATGCTAGCTTAAAGCCTAAAATATAAGTCATGTAGCATCTATCTGATGCAGCAGGATACATACATGAATAGTAACAGATTGACAATAAAACAGTCTGACACTCACGTTTTCAACTTGACACTGGATCCGGAATATGGCTTGATTCGAGGGTGTTCGCAGATCAATAGCTCTGTAGTTCAAGCGGGTATCTTGACCAACACGAACAAGCTTTTCTCCAGCCTTCAATCATACGAAGAATCAGTTTAAAGAACTTCAATATCAATCTAAAATTCATAGGAGAAAAGCTAAACACAAAATTGTGTGATTCCTTGAAACAGAGTGCAATGGAAATCACAGGATATGCATAAGGCATACCTGTTCAGCCTTCTCAAATTCTGCCTCACTCCGAGCTGCATCTTCAAGGTTAATTGGAAGGGTTGGGATAGCCCTATTGATGCAATAGATCTTCCTCACTTGAATCTCAACCTGCAGATTGCATCCAAAGTGACCAGAGACAATCCATTCATTAGTTGAATATAAAGACAGTTATGGGTAGAAACAAACCATGTTTGCAGAAGCATGCAAAAAATTGAAGCGTGAATTAGGCTAAGTCAGCTAACCTAATTTATACTGGCAACAATCCAATATGTATATGTACAAACAACACAGTCATCCGATGTTAATATATACTACTAACATGTATGCCGGTTTTAATTCTCATGATAATAAGAAATTACAATACCTGCGTCAAGACATGAATGAATTCCAAAGCATGAGACAAGTCAGACGAACCTGCTGTGTGGTGCCCTTGAGTGGCTCCTTGGGGAGGGAGACGACGCCCTCAACGTCGACGATGGACTCCTTGCTGAGGGCGGTGGCGAAGCGCACCATCTGCGTGCTGACGCCGGCGTCGGTGCTGGCAACTAGCACGCACTGCACGGTGCTCATGCTCTGGCGCAGCACCACGAAAGCCATCTTCTTGCTGACCGGGCGGATAGCCTGCGCGGCCCCTCGGATAAGCACGCAGCGGCCCGCGGCGGAGTCGTTGAGATCGCCGATTTTGGACCACGAGCGGCCGGAGATGGCCTTCGACTGGATCTCCTCGACGGGTACATCGCCGTAGTTGGCCGCGAAAGGGTCCTCGGCGTCGGCCGGCTGCTGCTGCTGCTGCTGGCGCTGCGCCGCCTTCTCGGCCTTCTCCGCCTTCCTGGCGTCCTTCTTCTGCTGCTTCTTGCTGAGGGTGGCGGCGGAAAGGTCAGCGGCGAGTCCCTCTGCGGCGGCGGCAGAGGAGGCGGGTGGAGGCTCCGACGACATCGTGGCGACGACGAGAAGCAAGCGAGGCCAAGCAAGGCTAGCGTACCAAGTGGTCTGGTCGCCGGCGGCGGCGTTCGTGCGTGAGGTCAGCAGAAGGAAGGGACTAGGGTAAGTTATCGTGTATAAATGGGCTCGATGGGCCAGGGAATACGAGAAGCCCAACCATGGTCTTTCCTTCGCTTTTCATCGCGTATAAATGGGCTCGATGGGCCAGGGAATACGAGAAGCCCAACCATGGTCTTTCCTTCGCTTTTCTTTTCTTTATTTTTTCCTTTTATTTTTCTTTTGGGCGTGGGTATTCCGAGCAAGCTCCGGTGATGGCCCTTTTTTTAGATCAAACAAGCTTCTACTTGAAATTGAGTCTCCTTCAGCTTTTAGGGCATGTTGTAATATAGGGACCGGATATCACATCTCACCCTCTAAAGAGTAATATTGTATCTTAGTCATTCATTCTCACACCTCATTTAATCCTAACCGTTCATCTATTTCTCTTTCTCTATCCATCTCATATCCCACAATTTAAATGCCACAGTTTCTCCTCCGACACCAACAACAGCTGTGATTTTGAGCCTGTTATTGGTTTTTTTAGTTTTTATGACAAATGAGAGATTCTAGTGGAGTGATTCTAGTGATGGAGTAGAGTGACGAACACATGAAAATTGATTCTAAAGTGATTCTGGTGGGGATTGAATATGGTACAACAATAAGAAGATTAGTGTGAATGAAAAAACAATTCTTATATACTCATCACTAGAATCTATGTGCAGTTTGGTTGGTTGAGGATGAATGATTCTCATGGAGAATCCGATCTGGATAGCTTGATGGTTAAACCGAGCCCACAACCAAGCAACTAATCTACTATTAAACCTAGTGTAGCCAAGTGAAATAATCAAACCAAACAATTTTACTTGCCGTGCCGAGCCATGTGGCCAATCATGCCCTTGAGTCTTATTCGGAACATAGGATTAATTATTTAGCTAGTCATTTTTAGCTTAGCCTATCCAAACAAAGGGTTCTGTTCCCTTCATTATATTAGCCAATCCAATAGTATTTTTTCCTAACAACGAAAACAACCGTTTTTAGCTTATCAGCTGACTACCAAGACACCTAACTAGATGTTATCTCATTGATCGATAAAATTTTAGGTTTGGGGCGTTTAATTTGGGGGTGGATTGAGGCATGATCTTTTTGCATGGTCCAAAACACATTTTTTTGTCTCATACTGTGTCTATAATCTTAGTACAATTGGCGATGGGACGTCTTATCCCATATTTCAGGTCATGTTTGAGCTACCACATCAAAAAAAATTGCACTAAGCATGTCTTTAGCCGATGGAATGTCTTATCCCATATTTTGATGTCGTGCTTGAGCTACCACACCACAAAAAAATTGCACTAAGCATGCCTTTAGCCCATTTGCCTTGTACTCATGAGTGACTCTCCTCTAATTTTTAATGAATTATGACAATAATTCAAATAATCATGAAAATGGTAACTATAGATATTTTTCTATGCTATGTTATGAGTGGACAAAGAAAGTAACAAAAAAGTTTCAAGTGCTGTTTTGGAAGATGCAAATGGTTTTTATAAATCCAATTAAAATGAAAACTTCATAATATTTTATCATACGAATTGGATACTGGAAATGCATGATCTTCAGAGTTCAGACGGTATCTTTTCGTTACCGAAAAAAAAAAATCCCGGTTGACTTTTGATCCCGTGAATCTCGTTGCCGGCCTCCGCAAGCGCGGTAACGCCACCAACCTGATCCTCTCGCCTTCTCTCTCTCTCCTCCTTACGGGTGAGCCCCGCTGTCCAGGCCGGCCCCATCCACCAGTCTAAGGAGGTAAACGCCAGTCCAGAATAAGTACCCCCGGCCACCCACAGCGAGGCGTCCCCACGGGAATCGCCCGATGACAGGTGGGACCCACCCTTCGCATACCCCACATGGCATTGGGTAGGCCATTCTCATTGGGCCCACCGGGCGCCGCCGCCCGTCTCCCGCCCCGAGTCCGCGTGGCTACTTCTCGGCTTTCTCTTTGGCCGTGGGGTGTCCCCATTCCTCTCTTCCCCACGACTGAAAAAATTCTGGAAATCGAAACCTCCCCCGAGCGACGCCAACACGGAGAGGAGAAGAATAGTGGAGGGGGAAGGCCCGAGGGGAAGCCACGGCCACCGGCGCGATGAAGCCGTCGCAGTCGTCGAAGAAGAAGGGCAAGAAGAAGAAGAAGTCCTCGCCGCCGGCCGCATCGGCGCCGGCCCCTCAGCCGGCGGAGGGGGCTGCGGATTCGGAGGCCTGCTCCCCGCCCGAAACCCTAACCGTGGCGGCGGCGGCGGCGGCGGCGGCGGTTTCGGAGACGGAGTCCAGCAGCAGCGGCGAGGCCTCGACGTGCGCGTCGGCCTGCTTCACCGCAAGCTCGTCGGGGACCGCGTCCTCGTCGTCCTTCTCTGCCTTCTCCTCGTCGGCGTCCACCGCGTCGTCGTCGGCCGCCGGGGAGGAGCGGCGGGACCTCACGTGGCTGCTCGACGCGTTCGCCAGCGCCACCATCGACCAGATCGACTCCGCCTACCGCGAGGCCGGCGGGGACCCCTTCGTGGCCGCTGGTATCCTGGGCTCCACGCAGGACACGCAGCCGCCGCAGCCCCCGCAGCCGACGCCGCAGCCCCCGCCGCCGCCGGATCTCTCGCCGCACAGTGGATCTGGTGGAAGGAAGGCTGGTCGGAGGTCCAAGCGGGCTGCGGTCGCCGCTACGGGCATGGTCGCGGACGTGATTGGCAAGGAATACACGCGACCTGCGACTAGTCCTGTAGCAAGCATGCCAAATGCAAATGCGTGGAAGGCTCGGGATGATGGCGGGCCTGGTGGCCGCAAGTACAGTGTTGAAGAGGCAGAGCAGTTCCTGTGCTCCATGCTCGGGGATAATTCCGAGCTTGGCATGGGTGTTGTCAGAGACGTGCTAGGTGAGACATTTTTCACTTGCTGGTCTATAGCTGTCTATTCAGAATGCTGCATTTCGACCATTCCCCGTGCCATGCCTCCATTTCCACGACTCAACTGAATTCTGGACCTTGAATTTGTAAACCCTATGCCCTTAGAAGCATCGAGTGTTCAAAAGATGCCTTTTTTACTGGCTTGCATATATACAGAGGTTCTATTAGGAGCGAAATATTATAAGAACATAAAAATACATCCTTTACATCAAATATTCAGTGAATTTTCAACAAAAATCTTGTGAAAAGAATGATCTTCTGACTGTTCAAACATGAACTGGAAAGCCATTATCCTTTTTTTTGGCCCTTTATTGCATGGGAAAATTACAAAGGTCGATGATTGCATATGAAGTCTTGGTTTGTTAGTATATTTTTTCAGCACTGTGCGCTTTGCCGCGACCAATGAAAATGAAAAGGAGTAATATATTGTATAATTAATTCATGATGGTGGCAAATTGATTGGACGATGCCACTTACAGCGCCGATGTGTCAAATGGACAAGGCAAAGATGATGGCTCTGGGCGAGAGGTCATTTGGACAGGAACATTTGCACTTGGATTTTCAGTTAATCATGTGAAAGGACTTGCAAGGCTCTGAGAAAGTAGAGTATGGCCAAGGTTCAGTTGCACCAGTTAAGTGGATTGATGGCTTGTTGCTATGGAAAGACTTGTTAGCTTTGCTTACATTGGGATTTTTCTGCTATCTTTATGGGAAAACTAGAAAACATTTTGGTCAGTGAAAGATTCAATTTTTTCATAGAGTTGCTCTGTCTGGTGTGCACTTATTCCATCTCTTTTGCCAAACAATTGCACTTTTTTACTTGTACAAGTTGTGACTTCTGTTATGTGTGTAGCGATTGGGTGAATTGATGTTCTAATTCTGGAACCGGCTGTACTTTTTCAGTACTAGAAGATTCGATTTTCTCATATTTTTGTGTTTTCAACTAAATCGATCAATTTAAGTACATTGAATTAGCTTCTTATTATCTGTTTTGTTTCTACAACTTGCACGCCATTTGTATGTTTATCTGATTGGAACAATATCTCGTGTTGATATTTTCATCTCGTCCATTTGCAGGTCAGTATGAGTATGATGTTGAGAAGGTAAATATTTAATTTATTGGGTGCATCTCCCAGGGACTACTTACTGGGTTTACACATCCTTTTTTCGAATTTCATCAAAATTCCACCTATTGGTTTGAGCAGAAAGTAGAAAGTGCAAACTGGCCTGTTCTCTGTGTTAACCATGTTTTATTTTTGCCTTTAAATTAACCAGTACACGTCACTTTCAGGCCTGACAACACCTTGTTCTGGGGATTGCCCTTGTATCTACAGGTGTATAATATGTTAGCGTCCTTGATATGCTAGTCTTGTGCATATGTGGCTGTCATGGAGGACACTCTCAAACTATTGATTGATGTGCCTGATGCTGTTTTAATGTTAGTTATGTATTTGCCTATTTAGTGCACTATTTGTTTTAGACTGTCGTGTTTTTGTAAGAGCTTTCTACCATCAATCAGTCTAGTAGTCCTTGATGGTTTAGCATCTATTAGTAAAAATATAACTACAGTGTGTATCAATGTGATGGAAATTCTTTGGTTGTTTAGTCAGCTCAACAATATTTTAACTGTTCACCAACTGATCTTTCACATTTACAGCCAAAATTAGGATATGAAGATGTTTCTGTATCACGATCACTTGACTTTTTTTTGGATTATATTATATTCATGTTTTTATTTTTTTTCATTTTTTTCTTTGATCCTCATCTTTTTCTTTTTCGAGGATTCCCTATATAATTCATCATGCTTAAGGAAGAAGTTGCAATTACTAACCACTGAGTTCTCTTTTTGTCGTGCATGTTCCTTCTCTCATTGCCAGGAACAAGTTGCTTTTCTTTGTGTTCTGAATGGATGCTATTCTGTTAGTTTGTACAGTTGTGCTAATCAAGTGCTTTCAGGCTTTGGATGCATTGCTTGATATATCTGGCGTTTCTTCCGTTGAAAACATGGAAACAAACCATCAACATGCTGGAAGGAATGACACCTGGCATCTTGATATGTTCCCTGGAAATGGGCTATCAGTGGACAATCTGACTCCTGGGAATAGAAGAAGTCTGCGCCAGGTGTTTGCTTGGCACAGTTTTAGTCTAATGCTCGCTCTCTTGGATGCTAAAGATATGCTTTAATATTTTTATGGGTGGATTGAATTTTATGTTTATTAACTGCTGTTTGAATTAGAAATGGGCAAGTTCACTAGAAATGTTATTTTTCTAAAAAAAATGAATTTGTATGGTATGTACTTATTATGACATCGGTCACTATGATATTTCCGAATGCATGTACTGAAGCGTTGACCAGAAACAATGGGTGCATGCTGCTAGATAGAATCAGTAGCCCTAGTTTGTCAGTTTTTCCCTATCATTGAGGCTTTGGAATGATGATTAACACAAATCAGAAAAATCTCCAAATATCTTTTTTTTTTGTTACTGTTTTGATTTTTGAAACAAGAAGATAACATGTTTATTTAGGCTGCCAGCATGGGTGAGATTTGTCATATATGTTAACTTTAATGTGATTTTGAAGCTCTTTGCTAACTATTATCTATCATTTTTGGTGTCTTTTGGTCTTTAGTTTGTTTCAAACCATGGCAGTTGCAGCTGGTAGCAATAGCAGGAAAGGAAATAAAACATTTGTAGTTATCTCGTTCGTTGTGGGTAGCCATTTGTTCCAAACTGATGAAAATACTAAGTTAATTGGAATGATGTTCAATTAAGTTCTATTTACCTCCAAATGACTTTTTGTGCTCCTGCGTCCTGATTCCTGTTTATGGTCAATATGTTTGTTATACTTTCCATATGAAATTCTTTTTATGATATTCTAATTTTTAATTAATTCTATTCAGTTGACAGATGAGATATCCAACACTAGGCTGCAGTCTGAAGGACATGAGTTTCTGTGGGGTGAACCTCAGATCAGGTGCACCAACTCAGCTAAATAATTTGGCCAAATGTTCAGTTACTAATGTATTATGCTCAGTGAATTTTGTTTGGCAGCACTGGTATATATTGCTTACTTATAGATGTTATATGCTGAAATAGAATTTACAGAAATGATGTTTTTTTAAGGACCCTTTCCTTCTGTAGTTTTGAACATGTATTAAATTTGCTTTTATCCGATCGGCTGTTGCATGCCAGCATTATTGATGGGAAATAAAGATCAACTAGTAGGAGGATCTACTTTCCAGAAACTGTGGGTGGAGTTGCTTTTTGTGTGGATTACATTGGTGATTTGAATATTGTAGTGACTATAAAGGATGCCAAATTGTGGAAGTATCTTCTGAACCCACCCACCAATTTGGTAAGGGTCAGGGCCTTTGGGGTATGCAACTGTCCTGTTATTTGTCCCATTTAGCCTGGGCTGATTCACAACCACTTTCTACTCCCACTGTTCCAAATTGTAAGTTGTTTTTGACTTTGTAGGTACATAGTTTTTGCTACGCACCTAGATATGCATTATGTCTAAGATACATTAAAACTAACCATGTTTAGATGGCATGAAAGTTGCAACTTTCATGCAACTTTCCCATCACATCAATTTTCCAAATATGGAGCAGTAAATGTTAGTTTAACTAATTATACGGTTTAGTTGTAAATACATATTTTTGAGCCTAGTTGGGCCACGATTGGACAATAGAAATACACGAAATGTTGCATGAAAGAAACATAGAACTGAACAAGGCCTAAGTGTTTAGAAAAGCCAAAACGCCTTACAATTTGCAACTGTGGTGTTTTGGCTCTTGCCACCATACTAAACTGAATAGCCACCTCAACTCCCTTTTGTGCTATTATACTATGATGGTGACATCCAAGTGATCATGGACAATGAGCTGTTGCACATCTGACATCCCCAGTGACATCCAAGGGCTTTAGGCTGTTCACTTTTTCACCGCAAACTGACCTGAACATAACCGAAAAGTTGGTTTATTCGGTTTTTGGTTTCGGCTCTGGTTCTTGTTTTCTGTTACTTCAGGTGTCAGCTTCAGTTTCGGTTTTGGAGGCACAAGAAACCGAGAAACCATGAAACCGAACACATCTTGGATCGTGGCGATCACTCTCCACTCCCCCTCCACAAGGGCCCAATTGGGAACAGCCCGATGAGTCCCAACACGCCACCACTCCCACTTCCAGCACCTCTCCACCCTCGACCCTGTTCCCCCACACCCCCACTCATCTCATGCTGGATGGGCAGGGCGGCTGACCGGCTGTGCCCCAAAACCTAGCCCTAGTTGCCTCGCATCGCATGCCCCCCTGGGCTGTTGCAGCACCTTAGCGGCAGCCGGCATGTGAAGTAGCAAGTGCTAGAAGTGGTCACAGACCTCGCAGCGGCAAGCGGATTTGGGAGTGCTGAGTGGGTTTGGTGACGGTGGCGCAAGAGGACGATGGACAAGCGAGTAGGAGCACTGCACAAAGGCCTCGCATCAGAGACAGCATGAGCAGCACACTGTGAATTTTGGATGGTTTGGTTCCAACTGAAAAACAAAGTAGTAGAACCAAATCCGAATTTGTCGAAACCCAACCGAATTTGCGGTTTAAACCAAATGCCCAGTTTGACAAATCACCATAGTGCTTTTTTTTTTTTGAATAGGGCTTGGTGGGAGACAGTAGATGTAGGTAGGCTGAAAAAGAAATGCCGAAGTGATGGTGGGAGACAATTTTTCCTGGTAGTTCCGAATCCAGTGGTGCACAAAGTGGCTGGCTTGCGTGCTTGATCTGAATTTGTTGGTTTAGCTTCACAAAGTCCTATTAAATTACATTCTCCGAACTTGCCAAGGCTGTCCTGTGAATGTTTCATGCACTATACTATATTACTCCCTCTATTCCAAATGATAAGATGTTTTGGCTTTTCTACATACATTGGAGGGATTAGTATATTTTCTAATACGACGCAGGAGAGCTGCGTATTATTTCACCAAGAGAGAACTATATTAGTATATTTATATGCCACTGGATTGGCATTTCTGTTTGGTGATTTTCTTGTTATTTTTTAAGCAGGCCTCATTTATCCCTTGAACCATCACTGAGCTATGGCCACACTTTGTTTTTCTTCATCACCTCGTGACTTTAATTTACTGAGCAAGCCTCAGTGACCCCTTAAGCATAAACATGCGGCAGCAGCATGTTATTACCTAATAGTGGCCCTCTATATAGCACGGATACGGATACGTGTATCGGTATCGAAAGGATACGGATACGTGGATACAATAATTTCTCAAAAAAACTGATACGTGGATACATTTGAATATTTTTTAATATAGCAAATAAAGAATAATATATATTAAATTTAATTTTCAATACATAACCAGCATAGATTACAAGTCTACAGTGCAGACTGCATATTGCATACATTACAGTGATTTGACAAATATCAAGTCCATAATACTCCATGTCAGAGTTCTAGAGTAGTAGAGTTCATGGTTTAGGGAATTATAAGCAACACAACAATCCAAAGTTCTATTACATCAGGTTGGAAATTCTCAAATATTAAGTAGTCACCTTCAGCATGGAAATTCAGCTTGCATCCATGAACAGCCGAACAAGAACTAGGCAAGGGCGGAGGAAGAAAGAAAATAAAATTGCCAATCAGCAGTCAACAGTCACCACTCATCACTCGCCGTTGCGGAGTACAGAGGTCGCTGGATCCTCGCTGTGCTGCTGCTACTGGATACTTGCTGTCCCGTCCCCTATCGGTGGAAAAGGAAGACCGAAGAACCCACCAGCGCAGGCTCGTCGGCGGCGGCCGTTGAGCGGCGGCGCTGCTCCTCTTGGTCTCGGCCACTGAGTGAGCTGCGGCGCTCCGCAACAGCTGCGTGCAGAAGCCGGGACGGGAGGCACGGGCTTCGTGCTGCCTATTGGGCTGGTTGGGCCGTATCGAAGAAGCAGATACGTATCAGCTTCCGTATCGGTAAATGAATAAATTAAATAAAAATCGGATACT
The DNA here is from genome assembly GCA_015844335.1 of Chrysopogon serrulatus. NCBI lineage: Eukaryota > Viridiplantae > Streptophyta > Magnoliopsida > Poales > Poaceae > Chrysopogon > Chrysopogon serrulatus. Next base: position 22,318 of record JADLZL010004179.1, read on the forward strand.
CCGAGGATACGTATCGACGGTGTATCCTACGCGTATCCGTATCGGATACGTATCCGATACGGGATACGGACCTAACCCGGCGTATCTGTGTTTCGTAGGTGGCCCTTGAGCATAAACATGTTATTACCTAATAATGGTTGGCTTAAATTGTCCAGCTAGTTATTTCCATGTTAATGCCTGTAATTAGTGCAAGTATACATTTCGTGTAACTGCCTGTTTATCACAAACTCATTATTCTGTTCTATAGCTATGCGGAGGCTGTTAAGGAGGCACCACATTCATCAACATTGCCTTCAAGATCAACTGTAGTGAAAGCTGGTCCACAGCAAGTTCTGGATTCACTGTTTAAAATCCCTGAACCACGCACATATGAGCCTAGTTCTATGGACTGGAAAAAGGTAGTAAAGAAACTGCAAACGTTCAATTATACCGCCATATCAAACAATCAAGAAAGGCCTAAGAATGGTATGTAACATTTTTTTAATTGATCTTATCTACTTGGATTCAGTTCACTGCTGGTTGTTATCTTTATGACCCATATTATATGTTCAAGTAAGTCCACATTAAAATAGTGTGCTGACATATGGCTAAAATATTTCATTTCCTTTCCGCTTCATGGGGACCTGGCCTAATCACTTCCACTGAAACATACTTATGACTGGCTACACTTTTTTTTTTCCTATTATTTTATGTAACCAGTGTCCTTATTGAAACAGTTTTTGATAGATCTATTTGCAGTTGCATGTATTCTTCTCGCTCACCCATTGACTATTTTTTTGATTGTTGATGCAACTATTATTGCCTTATGTTAAGGGGATGGCTATCGTGAGTTCCGTAGTGTTGCTGCGAGGCATTATGATAAAATGAAAGAATACTATCAGAAAGTATGTTTTTTGGCTGAGTTTTGCTTTAGCTAATTTGATCATAGAAGTTCCCTCTTTTTTTTTTTTTTTTTTTTTTTTGTGTGTGTGTTCCTTATTGTCTGCTCATTTATTCCTGACAGGCTGCCCTGGCGTATTCGAAGGGTGACAAGTCATATGCTTCTTACCTTGCTGAGGAGGTGAGAATTTGTTCTGTGATATGCAAAGGCTCTATGGCACTGTTAAAAAAACAGAAAAAATTTCTTGATCTTCCATGTTAAATGGTAGATGAGGATGCCCTAGCTGTTGTGCTAATGCTGTATTCTTGCAGCATGAAAAAGCTAGCAATCATGTGCTTTTACCCTTAACAAGGGTCTATGCTCGAATGCTCCTGTTAGCAGTAACCCTATCATCCAACAGTACATACTTGGTGTATGCAGGATGGTCTTCATTGGTCCTAATTCTTAAATGATCTACTGATGCTGTATTCCTACAAAACAGCACCTAGTATAACAGATATTTTCTCCCAAATATGTGGCCTAATGCCTATAGCTTAAAAAGAACTTGAGAAGTACAGAAAATTGCTATTTTGGTATCAACTTCCAAGTTGTAGTTTTTGTTCATACTGGAATGATCCTGCCAGCATTAACCCCATTGTCAAACAGAACAAAACTAACAATTGTCTGCACTTTGGTTGAGTGTCAGTCACCCCCCAAGTCAGGGGTCAATACTGCTTCTGTGTTACAAGTAATTCTAACAGTTTATTTTCTCCTTGTTTTAGGGGAAACATTATCGTGAACTGGGTCGCATAGAAGACGAGAAGGCCAGCAGGAATATATTTGAAGCCAGGTAAAAGTCGCTCATTCAGATACTCTTGGTAATTTTGTTCTGACTTTTGAGATCTAATCTTCTGTTTGCAGAAATAAGCATATAACGAATACAGTAACCATCGACTTGCATGGCCAACATGTCCAACAAGCCATGAACCTTCTCAAAATTCACATGATGGTTTGTATTTGCATGCCATGTGAGTACCACACAAGATGCGATACTGTAGTCTCTGTCAGTGCTTTAATTCATGCCACTCAGCTACCTGTTTATCTAATGCTCAATTGTGACTCTGTTTTTATGCCTTTGTTTGTTAAACAGCTGTCTTACTGAGGGTAATTACTGGTTGTGGTTCAGAAGGTACAGGGAAGGGAAAAATAAAGCGCTCGGTAAGAAAGAACCTGTTTCAGTTTCAGTATTCTTGTTATTCTCATGTGCTGTTTCCATGGTAATGCTCAAACATTCCATATGTTAAAATTTAATGCTATTCCTGAAGTTCTTTGCTGTAAATCATGTTATACCTCATAGCCAAAGCTTGCACTCTCAAGTCAGGCTTTCTTGAACAGTGTCTTGGCACACGTGTCACTTTCTTAGGCGATTAGGGCCTTGCTCCTCAGTCCTCACATGTTAAGCCTATTTTCTTGTCTGCACTTGCCAGAATTGTGCCAACGACTCTTTTGCCTCAGTAGTGGCATGCGATAGGTTGGAGACTTTTGTCTGTATATTTTTCCTCACAAAAATGGTTAGCAGTTTAGCACAAGAATTGCACTATTAGTATTTCCAATTTCTATACTATGCTTATATGCTTTAGTATAGTTGGATTTTACTGTGAAGGTCTACACAATGTTATTGGTGCAATGGATAGTTGAACTTTTGTAATATAAATGGTGACAGGTTATAGAGCTTGCAGAGAAGGAACATATTGAGTGGCGCGAAGAGAACTCTGGAACTGTAACCCTCCGACTTGGTGGGCCAAGAGAGTATCGGTTCCTTGAGCATGATGGCGATTCTGACTAAGCGGGGAAGCCTTTTGAGGAGACTTTAACATAGATTGACCTTTGATCTAATCTATGTATCCCCATTTATCTGTATTTATATGTGTTATGACTGTGGATGCCAAGGCTGTGATGGGCTGTAGGTCTGACGCAGAAGTTCGATGTAGTTAATAGTAAATTATGGTGTAATGTTGATCCCAGGCTGCTAACTGTGTAATGTAGTCTGAAGTTCTGTACACCCGCCTAATCTAGATGTTATGGATGTGCTTCTGTGGACAATGTAAGACAGGGGCAACGATCAAGTGTAAAACTATCGTGATGTTCAGTTGAAGAACATCATTTATGACTGAATACCAACAACTCGTGCTGTACAAAATTAGTTTCCGCGGCGTGATCGTGAATCCCTTCGGACGAGCACATGTTACAGACTGGAGCTCGTATGATTTGTATCCGAACACTCTACGCCCCCATTAAAATTTAAATCTTGTTTCTTTGAGTCAAATAATCTTAAATTTGAACCTGTGTGAGTCATCAAAGAATCTTAAATTTGAAGTATGTAGACAATATAAACATTTATACTATTCAAATGTATTTGTTATGAAAATGTATTTAAATACAAAGTCCAAAAATAAACATCCTCTGTCCTAGAAGAATGTAATTCTTGCGTTCTGTATCATCATTAGCCTAAGCACTGGATATATCTTATAATAGATATATTCAGATAAATATTGCATTTTTTAAAAAAATGAAGTCAAATTTGAGATTTTTTTGACTCATTGGAAACAACATTTATATTTACTTTATTGGCATTTATATATACGTTGTTAATATACGTTGGGTCAAACACGATATTATTTGACTTTTCGGAACTGAGACAAATTTCTTTGTGGGATGAGGGAAGTATTTACCAGTAGTTCTTTTACTCCATGTCTGAGATCTCGACATTGGCGCTCCATGAATGGTGTAATTGCAGTGAAAACACTATCCAAACCTTGAATCTAAATTTTTCCTTTTAACAATTACCAATTTTCGTCCAAACTAGAATAGAAATATTGTTTTATTTGAAATTGACTTTAGCAACATTTTTTATAGAAGCGTATGTAGCGGCACTTTGCACTCGTTTGGCGGGCTTCTGGAGCAGCTCTGGCTCTGACCAAAATCCTCACAAAGAAACCCAAAAATGTTGAAGATGGTTTTCAAATTTCACAAAAATGATAATAAAATTGACATTGAAGTATTTTTTTGCCAAACATTTTCTCAAACAGCTCCCACTAAAAAAGCTGCTTCACAAGAAGAAATAAACCGAAACATGCTAAACTCACTCTATATATCGACAGAGTCTCTCGTTGTTGCTTTCCATGCTGAGCTGCTAGGATGCCTGGCAGATTTAGAGGAGTTTGCGAAGCTAGGGATCACAAGCATCATCCTTGCAGTCAATGGGACTATGGTGAAGGAAGCATTTGAGACCAATGAGTACATATTGGCCACTGTCGGAGGAGTTATCACTAAGATTAGGCATTTGATCAGTGCTGAAATTGTAGTTCATGTATCATTTCTATTTGTAAGCGTGAGTGTAATAGAGTTGCTATAACACTTGGTTGTAACCTGCCAAGTGGTTGCTATAACACTTGGGAGGGGGTTCCTTGAGATTTTGAGGACTTTTTATTTTGATAAAAGGACACTCAAACGAGTGCCTCACAATTCACATATATTACAAGAAAAATAAAGCCTAGTACAAATTGTTATAACACTTAGGAGGGAGGACTTGGTGACTAGTCATTTAGCTGCTCAGGTGGGTAATAAAGTTCCCAAAAGTTCAAAAAGAAAAAAGAAGAAGAAGAGAGTTTCCCCTTTCATTTTGCAAGCCCAAATAAACATGGACGACAGAACGGGCGTTTGGGCCTTGGGGGGACTTCGCTGATATGTTGGCCATCTGTATACGTTTTAGTTTGGCCCATCTTCTCCTGGCTTTTTTTTCTCCAGTCTCCAGTTCTCCCCTGGAAAATTATGGCGTCCGCCGTTGCCATTCTCCGCGCCGCCCTCCGCCGGGGCCGTCCGGCAGCCGCGGCGCTACTGCACCATCGTCCAAACCCCTCTGTTCGGAGCCTCCCGCCGCTGCATCCTCTCGGTAAGGCCAGTCACCTCTCCCAAGGCTAACCCCTAAACTCCCCTCACGGCCTCACCGTCCGCCCCCCTCACCGCAGGTCGAGCGCTCTCTCCCCTCTCGCGGCTTGGTTTCTCCGCCCGCTTCGGCTACTCCACTGCCACCGAGGATTCAGCGTCCGCCGCGAGGACCAAGAGCAAGGCCAAGGCCAGGAAGAACCCCATGAAGCAGTCGCGCTTCGACTTCACCAAGGTGGACGCCGCGCTTCTCCCCACCGTCATCCTCGTCGGCCGCCCCAACGTTGGCAAGTCAGCCCTCTTCAACAGGTGAGAGGCGCCTCGGGAAGGCAACCGGTCGTTGGTCTCTCACCTGTAGTTTCTGTGCCCTTTAAGGGTGGGCATTTCCACAAAACCTTGGGCCTCTCACCGCACCCCTAGCTCAAGCAATGAAGCAACCGTTTCGTATGGGGGCATTTCTTCATGTACTCGGATATTTCTTTCAGCTGTGCTGGCACACATATATATATCTTGACTCACCAGTATGTATGGATAGATGTTCAGGAGCTTAGCTATAGCTTCCAGCTTCTCAGTCCTGAGCTCATGTTTCCGTTATTGATGATGTATGGATAGATGTTCAGCTATAGCTTCCAGCTTCTCAGTCCTGAGCTCATGTTTCCATTGATGTTGCTACAATGAAATTATTCCTTCTTTAAATTTTGTCGAGTGGAATTTCTGTCTTATTTTGTTATATATGTTAGAGCACTGCTCAATTAAATTTATAGTTTCTCATCTGAACTGTTGTGGTGGTTGCATTAGATTTATACGGAGGAGGGAGGCGTTGGTGTACAATACTCCTGGGGACCATGTCACTCGTGATATCCGTGAAGGAGTTGCCAAGCTTGGAGATCTCCGTTTCCGCGTGCTTGACTCAGCTGGACTTGAGACTGCAGCAACATCTGGGAGCATTCTCGCTCGGACGGCAGATATGACAGGGAATGTATTGGCTAGATCTCAATTTGCCATTTTCTTGATTGATGTGAGGTGAGTGGAATAATTCTTGTTCTTGTCATGGAATCAGTTGAAAATGTGGTTACTTGTTGCCTACTAAAATTTGCAACTCTCTTTGAAGGGATGGTCTACAGCCGCTGGATCTTGAGGTTGGGCAATGGCTGCGTAAGCATGCATCTGGGATACATACGCTTGTTGCGATGAACAAGTCTGAGTCACTTGATGAGCATGGACTTCTGACTGCTGCTGCTGGAGAAGCACACAAGTTGGGGTTTGGTGATCCTGTTGCAATATCCGCAGAGACAGGCCTGGGGATGGCAGAACTCTATGAGATACTCAGGCCATTGTTTGAGGAATACATGTTTCAGCTTCCAAACAGTAAGCCTGTAGCAATATATGCAATGGTTTGTTCCATATGTTGTTTGTTTCGATCTTTAGTGACCAAATGTTAATTTCTCTGACTAAGCATCTTTGTGTTTGTCTATTGTTATACTTATTGAAGAAGCTAATATGCTATTTTACCAGTGTGAGCCTGTGAGGCATTAGTATAAGCAGATATTGTATATTGATTAGGTATCAAGGTGACCTAAACAAACATAATAGCTTTATCTGCTATATTGGTCTCCATTTTAGTTCCCCTGAAGTCGATGCATTGAATGAAAACAATTACAACATTCAGAGATTGATTTGCTTCTGGTTTAAGGAACCCATTTTTATGAGGTGTCTTCAGGAATTTCAGCAGTATTATTTGTCCTTAGATAATGCTATATATTTCTCTAGCAATAAGAGATCTATTAATCTGCACCATTGGTGCTATACTGATATTGTGGGGAACCATGCTTTGAACCTACAAACTGACTATTCAGCATTGTCATGTAATAGATGACCTCAACCAAGATGATCCTATCTCGGAGGTTGAAACTGAGGTCCATGAAGGTGACGAGAGCAAGTTACCTTTGCAGTTGGCAATTGTAGGACGCCCTAATGTTGGGAAGTCCACCCTTTTAAATACCTTGTTGCAAGAACAGAGAGTTCTTGTTGGTCCAGAGGCAGGCCTAACAAGGGACTCGATTCGGGCTCAGTTTCAATTTGATAATCGAACCGTGTATTTAGTAAGTTAATTGTTCTGTGTTAGTTTAACACTCCTTTTGCAATACCATGTATTTTATGGCTACATTTTTTATGCTTATATTGTGAACATTAGTTGTGATATCTATTGTAACAATTTCACCATGAAAATGTATTTTTTACTTTGTCTGCATTAATAATTCATAACAATGTTTGTACTGCCTCTGGTAAAAAATACTTGACACTGTTGGTGTTTTATGGTTTTCAAGTACTACTTTGACTATTGTTTTTTCTATTAGAGTATGGCTGCAGTGTCTAATATACCCATATAATATTTCTGTTTCCAAACTGGATATTTTGGAAGCTGTTGGTGGTCAAAGTTTTAAAAGTTTGAATGGACATTTATCAAAGTGTCAAGTATTTGTGACTGGATGTAGTAATAACTAATTCTCGACTGTGCTTGTTTTCTATTGTGTATATTGTGCATTTGCACCTCTTCTATCTAAAGTTATGGGCTTCGGAATGCTAGAAATTTGTTCTGGCTCTTCCCTGCCTCTTATTTGTATAAACTGTTGTGAAAAAGACTTGTCTACTACTGAGATAATTAGCAACACAGAGTTGACTAGGACAATAATTAGATAGGCTCTACAACTGATACCAGCGAATATGAGGATCTTATGTCTGTATAGCTGGTAGCTTAGCCAGACTGAATCATGTAAAATTTTCATTCAGTTTGTTACTTGAGCACGATAAACTTACCCAAAACTTATCATACTTGTTATAGTGTAAGAGTTCATGGCATGATGTTCATGCAAGCTTTTTTTTGTGTGGCTTGTGGTCTAATCATCTTTTCATTTTCGTAATGCAGGTGGACACTGCAGGTTGGATGGAAAGATCAGGGAAGGAGAAAGGGCCAGCATCTTTGAGTGTTGTGCAGTCTAGAAAGAACCTAATGAGAGCTCACATTGTTGCTCTTGTGCTGGATGCTGAAAAGGTGCTTACTGTGATTTTGATATCCAGAGCCAGTGACTTATCGGTTGTGTTAATAGTTCTGTGATTTACATATTTACATGGCACTAGACTTGCTGGATACTGGTTTAAGCATGTGTTATCTTGATATTCTGGTGCCAGGGCCATGTTAAATCATTGAGCATTAAGACCAACCCCATGTTTGTTTTCAGTGTGCTGGGCTGATATTACCAGTGTCCTCATGCATTTTAGATTTCATTTGAATTGTAATGTACAGTCCCATGATAAATCTCCATGGATATGCAGATTGCTAAGTCCAAAAGTAGCATGAATCATCCAGAAGTTGTGATAGCACGGCAAGCAATAGAAGAGGGCCGTGGACTCGTTGTGATTGTCAATAAAATGGATCTCCTTAGAGATAACGAAAAGCTGTTTAACAAGGTTATGGATGCTATTCCTAGTGAAATTCAGACGGTTATTCCTCAGGTAATTGTTATATTTTGTTAGTTCATAACACCTGGTTTTCAACCTTGAAGACATGATTACCAATCACAGTCCTTGCTACTAATAACTCCCCAAAACAGAACTGCACTCCCTCTAAAACGGATTTTTTAAATGGTATTATGAATGTTCAGTTATTCTCTGCGTGAATACTGACAACTTCTGATCATGTGGGGTTCCTCTGAAAATTGTAATTATTTGTTTGTAGTTAACAAATTTTTAATAGTTGATGAGGCAGCACTCTTTGATTAACTCTAAACTTTGGGCTATCGTGCATGCAGGTTTTTATTTGTTTAATGTTGATCTAGTTTTATTTTGGTAATCAGCACAGATTCAGGTGCTTTGCTATGTTTACTGATGGAGCAATGGATTTGTCATGTTCCTTGATTGACAAAGCCGCTTGAGTTCTTTTGATCTGGTGTTTGTTAATAACCGGAGATGCTGTCTAAATTTCTTGGTCATTGACATTTTCTTTTTTAATCTTTCTAGACATGTTGCATGCATGCTGCTTCCTAACTAAGACCCAACCAAATATTTTTCTTTAGCTGAAACAATGAACTGCTACAAACTGGAATATGTTGGTTTGTTTCATATTCTTCCGGAATGTGAGATTGCAAAATGTTGATTTCCCCCTTTCCTTTTGGCAGGTGACAGGCATACCAGTTGTTTTTGTGTCAGCGCTGGAGGGGAGGGGGCGGATTGCTGTGATGCGCCAGGTTATAGATACCTATGAGAAGTGGTGTTTAAGACTGTCAACATCACGGCTCAACCGTTGGTTGCGTAAGGTAAACATCCTTCTTACATAAGTTCTATTTGGTTGTTTGATTGTGTGTGTGTTTTGTAGGAACTCTCATTTAAGATGGATAGGATAGATAATAAGAAACTTAGATCTGATGCCTTAAAAATTCAATTTAGTTTGTGTAGATCCAGATGAGTTACCTATATCACAAGAAAGTGGAATCTGTATATCAGTGAAAAGTAGAATGATTTAGGAGATCCTTTGAAAAATTTCAGTGCCTTCTAGTAGTTGACTTGGTATTTTCCGGTATCCTTTTGTTAAGAAGACTTCTTATTTGTATATTCCCATGCCTACCACTTGATTTATTTTGACTGCATGATGTTCAAAGTTACTGACTACACTGACCAGTCATGCCATTCTGGCATTTATATTGATCATTACCTCTGATACCTTGTGATTATGCTCTAGGTCATGAGCAGACATTCCTGGAAAGATTCAGCTACTCAGCCAAAAGTCAAGTACTTCACTCAAGTGAAGGCGCGGCCACCAACATTTGTTGCCTTTTATGAGTGGGAAGACTCAGCTTTCTGATACAGATACTAGGTTCTTGACAAAGTCTCTCAAGGAGGATTTTGACATCGGGGGAATACCGATCCGGATCGTACAACGTTCTATTCCAAGAAAAGTTTCTACAAAGAGCAACACAAGGAAACCTGGGCCTAGGATTGTGAGGATGAAAACAGACAAACGAACAACGGTGTCTGACCCTGCCCTGTCTTAGAGGGCGAAGATCAGTATCAGCCTAACCTGTGGAAGGGAAGTCATGTTTTGCGTTTGAGCTATATGCTTCTCCCGGGGTTTAAGTTGCCGATGAAACAGAAACTGCTTGGTTCCAGTCTAGACGTTCAGAAACGGGGAAACTGACTGTTGTCATTTTGGGAAGTTATCCAGCCCGCATGTTCAAAAGGAAGAATGGCAGTAAAAAACAAGTCCAGCAATCCGACCTGTGGAGGAAAGCCTACCTTTCTTCTGAACGACCTCGGTTCAGAACTTCAGATGTTTCAAAGGACGGCATCACTTTTCAACATTGGGTGCAGGGCAGTATTGCTGAGCGTCAAGTTCATCCAGAACTCCAGATCAGATGAAGGGATGTTTTTTCATACATCCCTCATATTTTGTACATAATATAGAGTATTAGAATGATCTCTGATGGTAGTGTCGAGGGCTTACTGATTATCATCAGACAGCAGCTACAATCCTACACGGCACCTGGAGCCCCTATATTTTTCTTCTACACGGCACCTGGAGCCCCTATATTTTTCTTCTCTCTGAAGGCAACTCCTGTGTGTAGGGGTGCCCCTATATTTTTCTTCTCTGAAGGCAACGTATGTACCGGAAAAAGAAAAAGACAATTGCTATGCAAAAGTTTTTGCAGTTGCTCTACTTGAATAGTTACACCTTATGCATTTGCCGACCAATTTTGTGGTTTTGTTCGTTGGCGTTGGATCATATTCGGCTGGTGGTCGAAGTGTTCGGCCGGTGATATAAGCTGGTGTAAAGACTATTGATGATTTACTACAAAGAGAAAAATACTGTTTTAATAAAGACTTATAAACCAGCGAATATGGTGATTATTCAGCGAATATGACGATTATTCATGTGTTTCATCCACAAGCAATGCCCTGCGTGGCTGCGAGAGGCATACGCATGAGACAATGATGGTGGAATCGGATAAGCGTGCGCTGTGGAGCACCGCCGGCGTGGCCCGTCCGGCCGTGCACGCTGAGCACGGGAGCAGAAATCTCTCGCGTACGGTACGCACACGGGCCCGGGCCCCCACAAGGTTCCAAAGCCCAGATCCCCACCCAAGCTAACAAAACGGCACGCCCCACCCTGGCCACCCAGTCCCCACCGCCGGCCACCAGGCGCCACCATTCGGTCCAGGCACCATGCCGCGCTCCTCCTCCTCCAACCCCTTCCACTCCCTCGCCTCCGCCTTCCCCTTCCTCTCCTCCCCATCCCCACCCGCCTCCGCCTCGCCCTCGCCCTCGCCCTCGCCCGCCGCTCCCCACCTCGCCGTCCCGCTCCTCCTCCCTGTCTCCTCGGCTTCGGCCTCGGCCTCGCCTTCCCCTTCCTCCGAGTCCCGCCGCGGGCCGCAGCCACTGCCGGGCGCGCGGATGGCCGGCGCGGCCGCGTCCGGCCGGGGTAATATGCCTGGCGGTGGCGGGGGACCCGCGTTCGTTGGCCAGGTGTTCACCATGCTCGACCCATCCGGGAATGGGCTCATGGCCGTTACCACACGCTTCGAGCTCCCGCGCTTCCTCGCCAGCAGGTAATAGCCGAGCCCTGCACCCTGCCGTGTTGATTTCCACCTATGGGTAGGATTGCAGCATACCCGTAGTTCTGAGGCTCCACCTGATGTTATGCTTTCAATGACGCCCGCGAATGTGTTAGCCTGTAGCTCTGTACTCTGTGCACGCTAATTTTAAACCAATTCGACTCTTGTCATGTGAGGTAAATACACCATCATGGTAGTTTTGTGGTTTGGATGTAATACGTTAATCAGTGGTCACTTTGACAACTAATAATCAGTAAAACAACATAAGCATTGCTACTCTTAATATGGAATTTGCACAAACATAATGAGGCCCTGCCTCTGCCACGGAGCAATGTGGGAAACTGGGAATGTCACCGTTCTAGGCCTCTACAACATGTCTCAGTAAGCTGGCTGGTGAAGGTTTGGTGCCATGTAACAGTAGTTTTCTCATGGGAAAGCATATGGTTACTGCATTAAGCAATTTGTGTCTATTATATGTAATCAATTTGAAGGAATTTGTCTAGATAAATTAGACTGAAGAAATGTAGCTCTGAAAAATTTTCATTCCATTGTTTTCATGCACTGACTTGCAATTCATTACTTGGTTAGGAAAAAACATTCTCGCTCTTAACTGCAACAAATAATTAATATCATAGCTGAGCTAATATTTTAGCCGCTCCTGCTAAATGGCATTTTGAAATTTATTCTGTCTCAGGACTCCTGTGTGGGTCAAAAGGATGTTATCACCGTTGAAGAAGAGTGAAAATAGTCCAGTGTTTAGGTTTTTTATGGATCTGAATGATGCAGGTAATGCTGTTTCTAAACATTTCTTGTTTTTCTCTGCTTGATGCTAGTGACCTTAGCAATTATTTAAAGTCTGTTCAAGGTTGTGGATTTATATTAACATCAGATTCAACAGTGTCATTTTTCTTCCTTTTGCCAAAATAAAACCCTGAATACTCAAGTGATCCAGTTTTTATGTGGGTGTGATTAACAGTTGGACTTTTCCCTTACGTCCAACCTTGGGAACTGCTTTCTGTCAGGGGCAATAAAAGTTCCCTTAAGTCAATTGTCAGCTCTGGATTCCTAAGTTAATAGGTGTCCTGAACCCAAACCTGAGTGCAAAGCATCCTAATCTTTTGGGACCACTAAACATGTATAACTAGAAATGGATTGTGACCAGCTCTGACAAGACAAAAAGGTCCACAGTTTCTTATTGACTTATTGGCAGGTAGCAGGTTAAAAAACATCCGCTTCGGTTCCTATTTCTCTGGATATAATTTACACTTTCTTTTGGTAGTGGTAGGTTGCAATATCTTCTACCAAGAAAGGATGCTTTCTAAGCAGGATTTACTCATAATGTCGTCTAAAAGCACTTGATTCTCAGGACTACCTTTTCTATAACAATGTTCTACAAATGTAGTTATCTCCTGCTTATATTTAGTGAGTCTGAAAGGATTTTCAGCTAATTTGGTTTATCATTTCCAGTATCCTATGTAAAGCGACTAAATGTGCCAAGTGGCATGGTGGGGGCTTGTCGCCTTGATGTAGCATATGAACATTTCAAGGTTAGTTGTGGTCATTTTTTTTCAGGGAAAATAATTTTCTTTTATATTAAGGGAGTTCTGATTTTTTTTAAAAAAAAATACTCTTGACTTTCCTTTAGCTATATATTTTGTGTTGTCACTGCTGAGCTTTAGTGTCTAGTATTTCTTTATAGTATGATAACACAGTCTAGGTGCTCCTGTATGGGATCGAGTAACTCATCAGTGTCAGAGTTGTTGTAGTCAGTAGTCACATTAAGAACAACAAAGCCTCCAAACTCGAAGCAAACAGGGCTAAGCTAGATATAAAACATGATAGGAGTCACAGATATAGAGGTCATATACTTTATTCTTACATGATGTGCTTGTTAGACTTTTCTACCCTTCAAAAATGAGGAAATATTCTTAAAATTGCATCCATGGTTGCCTCTAGGTTCTAGACTAAGGTTGACTCCATCAAATGTAAACTAAATTTTCTCTAGCCACCAACATACAATAGTGATAACTGATAATGGCAAATAATCACATAGCACTATAATACTTTTTGCATAGCATTATTAAAGGCCATATGATTTTCAATTGTTAATTAAATTTCAATTGTCTCATTGCTTTCAGGCAACTCAGTGAGATGTCTAGACTTATCATTTACTTCTTGGCACATTCAGCCTGCCATGACTCATGCATTTACATTTCATACTTGATTGACACTGTATCATTTTCCTTTTTCTTTTTTTTTTTTAAATATTCCATCTGTCCCGGAGTGATAACCCAAATCATCAGGAAAAGGTCGAACATATTAGACCATTGATTCCTCTTATTTTATGTTGTCATTTGCTAAAGACTCAACATCAGCTCACAGGCATTTTGAATACAAATCCATTGATGCAAGTTTTATGTCCTAAACTTGTACTCCCTACCTTTCCAAATAACAAGACATTTTGGCTTTCCTAGATGCTATAGCTTTTGTTATGCAGTTAGATATACACTATGTCTAGATACATAGTTAAAGCATTGTAAAGTTTACTTTTACATGAACATGATTATCATTCCAGAATGGAGTGACACCAGCTTCTTTTAGTTTGCAATATTTGTTATGTATGATTTGCACTCTGCATGTTCTCTTTGTAACATTGCAAATAATTTTTGTGCAGGAAAAGCCTCACCTGTTCCAGTTTGTTCCAAATGAAAAACAGGTCTGTGCTCAAATTTCTCAGCCTACCATAACCTAAGCATGCCGTATAATTATATTGTTTCCCTTTCAGGTCCAGGCTGCCAATAAGCTATTGAAGTCACTTCCACAAAGGGGCAGACGGAAAAAACTTGGTGGTGTTCCTGTTTTTAGTGCACAAAACTTGAATATTGCAGTGGCAACAAATGATGGAATTAGATGGTATGGATCTTCCTGATGCCTCTTTGATTATTTCTGTAAATATTCTATATCATCTGTTAATGTTTTTTTTCCTGGCATATCAGCAGGACTTATAAGCCGGCTGATAAGCCAAAATACTGTATAAACGGCTGATTTTTTGTGAGAAGAAAATACTGTTTGCTTATAAGCTAAAACGGCTTTTTAGCTAAAGCGAACAGAGTAGATTGTGTGGTTATCCTCATAAAGAGAAGATGTGTGGTTATCTTTTGTTGTCTTTTATGCATGCATGTATAATGTATTGTCTTTTATGCATGCATGTATAATGTATTTCCTATGATTTGCACTCAGCATGAGCAGACACCATTTGAACATTGACAAATCTAAGGAACTTTCCTCCTTAAATTTATTTTCTGTTTCTGATTTAAAATTTTACCTTTCTGTTTGTCACCTTGCCATGTTTGTCATTTCTTTATTTTTATTCAGATGTACTGATTTTCGTTTTTGTGCAATTTTATCACTGGGAAATGTCAAGAAGACGATTATGACATGCCCTCATATGGGCAACTGATATCCTCATGGGCTATTCTGTTTGTGCTATCTTTGGTCTGTATTATTATAGATGATTCTGTTTGGCACCAGCAAAACCTGAACATATATTTTTATTCCTTAAATATGTCAGCGCAAGCCTGATGTGATTCTTTATGCTCATAATGTCAGGTACACACCATATTTTTTCGATAAAAACTTGTTGGACAATATTCTTGAAGCTTCAATGGATCAACATTTCCATTCTATAATGCAAAATCGTCATACACAACGTAGAAGGGATATTGTCGATGATAGTTTAACATCAGAAATAATTGAAGAAAGTGCTGAAAGCTTGCTTGAGCCTCCAGAGGTACTATGACCATTTTTTGCACATAAGATGTCTTGAATTTGTTGTTTAGAGCAATATATCTTAATCCAATTTCTGGCTCATAGTATGAGATACATTTGATTTAGGTGCAAGAACTGATGAATGAGATTGGCCCAGCTGGTATACCATTAAATGTTGTAACAAAAGCTGCAGAGATTCAGTTTCTTGATGTTGTTGATAAAGTTCTTCTAGGAAATAAGTGGTTGAGAAAAGCTTCTGGTATACAACCGAAGTTCCCTTATGTTGTTGATTCATTTGAAGAAAGGTGCAGACACAATATCTCTTATTTTTTTTTTTTTTTCATATAATTGTTTGCTGGATGTGTAGGAAGATTAACTTACTGAGTTGACCTAAAGAGGCTTATGAAATACTTCTATTTCTTAGTTGTGCATGCCCAGCAAATGCTAGAATTATTTTGTCTATATGAAATAACTTTCTTCTCATAAGGGAAACATTTTCCTGATAATATCATTTTTTGGTCCTGTTTTAGCTTTGTGGTTTGCAATTAATTTTTCTCATGGGCAAGTAGGTTATGGCCTTGTGGGCATAGGTATTGTTGGTACAATAATAAATTAATAATAGTCGCTAACCTAGCTGTTTGATTGGTATTTGTTTATTTTAACTATTCATAATAATGGCACTAAGTTTTGATTCATATTTATTTATTCCCCCTTTCATTTGCTCACCATCGCGAACCATCTATGTTTATATTCTGCTCACATTTTTCAGGACTGCTGTTTCGTTTGCTAATATTGCTACTACCAGCAGTTTAACTGCTTCAAATGACGACAACTGTTGCCAGAATAATCAGCAAACTCAATCTTCCGAGCCAAGTGTTGACGATAGGAGCTACAGAAATCACAATAATGAAGGTCATAATCAATTTCCATTTAGCAATCTGCTTCCAAATATATGGCCAGGGCATGACAGAAAGTTCACAGCACAAGAAAGTGACAATAAGTTTAGCAGGTTTGTTTAATGAATACTGCTGTGTCATGCAAAATTGAGTGCACTATGTGTCCTATGCATTTACTTCAATATCTTATTATCTTGATAGAGTTTCTTATCAAACTTGGTAGTGGGCCAAATATGTCAATAATATAGAGCCTACAAAAAGTTTTAACATCATAATCCATTCGGTTAGCTGGTTTGCTTATCGGTTGTATATAACGATTTTTTTAATTAGCATATTTTGAAGTCACCTCTGTTTGGTTCCAGATATGATGCCGATGTGAAGAGTAATTTACAATCAAACCCTCTTCTTCCCAAGATCACCATGGTTGGCATCTCAATGGGTGATGGTGCACAGATGAGCAAAGCCAACTTAAAGAAAACAATGGAAGACTTGACAAAAGAATTGGAGCAAACGAGTGAAGAAAATATGTTCGGTGATGAGAAAGACCCACTTTTTGTTGCCAACGTTGGTGACTACTCAAGGATAACAAAGATTAGCTCTGCATGAGGCTCATTGACCGACAGGTGGCAGCACGGGTGTTCTGTACATACTGAACTTCTAAAGAAGTCTGCAGTCCATGATACTGATCGCAGAGAGCTCTACTGATATAATGATGCAAATTGGAGGTCATCAGATCATATATTTGATTGTTGGCAGTTCTGACTTTAGGAGACTATCCAACGTCAAAATTCAGTATGACCTTCACTGAATAGTACAAGCCAATTTAAAATTTCAGATATGATTTGTCAAAAGGATGTTTGTAAATAGAAAAGTTGCTTGTAGTATGTGCACCATGCAGCAAGCTTTGAGGATTTGAAGCAACTTATGTTCAGAAAGTACCCCCTTTTTATGAGAAGGTACTCCATTGTGGATGGGTGGCTTAATTTTCTTGGGCACATACATATTTGTACAACACATTTTATATATTAACTTTACAGCTTGTGAAGGATCAAAGAGTCCCTGGTGTAAGCTAGACCTCAAATACTGTAAATTCTATCAAAGGCTGCACTTTATTATTTTGTTCGTTTGACACATGACAAACATTCAAAGCTAGTATCTTGAGTAGCTAAAGATGACCTAACATCATGTGTCGGAAGTGATAGTTTCGTAGCTTTCTTCTATTCAGATCATCTAGCTCATGTTTTTATTAAGGATCCCTGCTGTCCAGTCAACGGTATTGAAAGGGTTCTCAGTTTCAGTTTACACCTCAGTCTGGCAACATTGCACTAGTGCAGGACACCATTATGCTAGGTAATCTGCCCTCATTCTCTAGTCTAGATCTAGTGTATCTGTTGAAAACAACAGACATTAGATCAACTATTTTCTTTTGGTTCTCCACCTTTCTTGCTGGTTTCAGCAGCAGCGGCGGCTGCAGCATCTGCGGCGTCACTCAAACCCATCTTCTGCAGTGCATCTGCAAAGCCATCAACATCTGTAGGAGTTATCTTATACGGTGTGTGGCTTGGACCAGGGAAAGTCTGAGTTTCCACTTCTTGCTTGTACTCTGATAACGCCTTGTTGATTACATCGCCCACGTTACCAAATTGTTTACAAAATTTTGGAGTGACCTGTGCGAGAGCAGAAGTACACACAGATTAATAAACTCGTACGAGTAAGAAAGAAAAATTGCTTAGGAACACCACTTCAGCCTTATTGTTTTTGCATAGGAGTAAACAAACACTTGCCTTGGCATGATGTGGGTGTTGCAGCATCCCTAACAAGTCATGGTATACCAAGACCTGCAATAGAATAAGTGCATATCAGGCTTCATGAACAGACATGTTACGCATCTGCAGATATCGTTAACGACTAGTGATTTTGCTAGACGAGTTCAGTTGTAGCATAACTTTAAGTATATTCAGATAGCATGCTTATTTTATTTTACAGGAGGGGAACAAAGGCATGTATCCGTTTTATTTTTTTGGGAATGCCATGTATGCACCTGATAAAGCGACTAAATAATTAGAATGTATGACTGATGGCATGTACACTACTGAATATGAACAGAATCATCTTGTATCTGTGAGCAAAGCAAATCTCTAGTTCTCTAGTACTCATTTACAGGGGAAAAAAGAACAAACGAACCTGCCCACTGCAGAATGGTCCAGCCCCAATGCCAATGGTTGGGATTTTCAATGCTGATGTTGCAGCAGCTGCCACTGGAGCAGGCACACACTCCAACACAACCGAGAAGCATCCAGCCTCCTGCAAGGCAAGTGCTGTCTCCACAACCTACACAAGCATAATAGCATGGAATATGGATTGAGACCCTATCAATCAGTCAGCACACCAAAGGTGTAGCAACAAATATACAGTAACCAGACCACTAACAATGAGGAGCAGCACACCTTTACAGCGCTGTCAACCGTCTTCCCTTGAGGCCTAAATCCACCGAGCACACTAATAGCCTGCGGTGTGAGGCCAACATGCCCCATGACAGCAATTCCAGCCTCCACAATTGCCTTAGCCGCAGTGATCCTCGATGGTGCACCCCCTTCCAGCTTGATTGCATCCATTCCACCTTCCTTCAGCACCCTCACAGCTGAATCAACAGCCTAAAAGAACATGAAAATACCATCAGTATTCCTCATACATGTGCATTTGTGCTTGCACATTAATAGCAATGAACATGCTGACCTTATGTTTTCCTTTTAGGATTAGAATTTCGAGTGGTGCTTTTGCAGCATTATTTGGTTAAAAAAAAAAAAAAAAACATCGTTACCGAACTTCTAATGTTGAATAAAAAAACAAATAATGGAGAGAAAGAGCTAGGATTAGTGAATTATTATACACTGTAAAACAAGATGTTTCCTATCCAAATCTAACAAGCATCACATTTCTGCAGTGACAAAATGGAAATCACGGTACATCCTTCGACAGTGAGACGAACGCGATAGGCAAGTGCTGGCTGCATTGTGGGCTGTGGCACCACCGCACACCATTCTACCCCATCGCATCGGAATATCTATCTGGTCCAGAATGGGCTGGGAGAGGCGCATCCATGACGGGGGGGTGGGGGCGGGGGGGTGGTGGGGGGGTGTTGTGGGGTGGGGGGGACGCGTACCTGCGCGGCGGAGGACTCGTAGCAGCCGAATGGGAGATCCCCGACGAGGAGCGGCCGCGGCGCGCCCCGGGCCACGGCGCGGCAGTGCTCGAGCATGATGTCGAGCGTGATGGGGAGCGTGGTGTCGTGGCCGTGGACGACCATGGCGGCGGAGTCCCCGACGAGGCAGACGTCGATGCCCGCGGAGTCGACGTGCACCGCCGAGGGGTAGTCGTAGGCGGTGACGACGGTGATGGGCTCCCCTCGGCGGTGCTTCCCGCGGAGGGTGGTCACCGTCACGCGCCGCGCCGCCGACGACTCCTGCGGGCGCGGGCCCCCGTAGACGGTGGACTCCGGCACGTTGCTCAGCAGCCGCCGCGCCACCTGCGGTCCCCGTGCGAGGAGGGTCCGCCGCATCGTGTCTTGTTGCGAAGCGGCGGCGCGCGCACGAGGGGGGGGGAGCAGTTTGGTGTGGGGAGCGATGGGGACGGGGGAAGAGGAATGTTTGGAATTTGCTGGAAGGTGTTTTTGGTTGCGCGTATGATGTGTGTGTTCTCTCATTCACCAAAATTTACAGTAGACAGGTCGCGGACAGGTTGGATGTTGTTGAACCAGCAAAAGTTCCTTAAACTCCACTAAAATCGCGTTAGAGCATCTTCGAGATTAGCCAAATTATTTTTAAAGGTAAGGCCCTGTTTGGCATCTCAGTAATATTTCACGGAGGTAAACAAGTTCCAAATGTATTTTCTAGTGCACAACAATACCACTGGAAATTTTTGTCGCTTGTAAAATACTGTCTGGGTATTTACAACGACGCAGTAGCGGCTTGTCTGATGAAGCAATACGACGAACACAAGACGTGCAGAAATGAAATTACAGCCATACTGTATCCATTAGCTAGATAGATCGCAAGTATGACACCGATCGATGAAGCACAGAAGCAGCATGCGTCCTTCTTCCTCGCTTTGTTCAGCACTTCAGTGGCTGTTGTGGGTCACACGAGGATGCGGCATGATGGCAAGTCTGCAGACAAACATACGGCGGCATCGGCAGTGTCGAGCAAGACGATGGCGGCGGTGGGGGCGCACAGGTCGACGGCAACAGCTGTTCAGGGTGCGTGGGTGGCGGTGGAGGCTGCGCAGGACGACAGCGGAAGGTGCACAGGGCATGCGGTGGCGGGGCGCAGGGCGACCGTCGCTCCAGGCCCTGCCCGCGAGGGAGCCGAGCAGGCCACGGCCGCCAGCGGCGGTGGCCGTGCCTGGCCCTGCTTGCCCACACCGCGTAGGGCCTTGCTGGGCAGCAGGTAACACGCGTGCCATGCCCGCAAGGGGCTGCGCCCGGCAGCGGCGGATGCGCTTGGCCAGACCGGCGCGGCGGAGAAGAACGAAGTGGTGGGCTGCGGGAGCGAGCCCGATATTCCTCGTTTTCTTTTCCGGAATAGAGGTGGTTTGTTTTCTTTTACACTGGTTTTGGTCCAATCCAGATGTAAAATTAGTATAGTTACCGGTCATCCAAACAAATAATTTTGAGTTGGCTTGAAAAAATTTACACTCCTGTAATTTACAAGGGTTTTGGATGAATTACTGGGCTTCCAAACAGAGCCTAAGCTATTATTTGAAAAACATCACTAATTAGCTGTTATTAAAAAAACATCGCTAACGGACTCTATAAATCTATACTTTAAAAAAATGAAACAAGACCCATTCACCTTCCTGCACCGCCGTAACTCCTGTGAGCACTAACGGGTGGGCCACGCCCTCACCCCGCGACTTTCTCATCTGCTCAGCACGACCATGTCCACTCGCCCTCCATCCTCACGCCTGCCGCCCTCCCAAGCGCAAGGGCGTCACGCCGCTGCCTCACTCTACGCTTCTGCACCTCGCCGTGAGGCCCCGCCGCTGCGACTCCAAGCACCCACCCGACTCCTCCGCAACCCTTAAACACAACTCCCGAGTGCTCCCGTCGCTACCGAACGCCCCCGCCGCCGCTGAGGGCACTAGACACGGACGCCACCGAGCACCCTCCTCTCCGCCGCCTCCTCTTCCTCCTGTAGCGACCCTCTCCTCCTACTCCCCCTGTGGCAGCGACGGCAGCAACCTGTGCGCACCACTATCACACTCGTCATCTCGCTGCCGCCTCGCGCTGCGTCATCGTTGTGCTTGTCCTCACCCTCTCAGTAGTGCGTGCGCGTTGGGGCTTGACAAGGAGGACTATCGCGAGGGCCCTCACCGTTGTGCTTGTCCTCACTCTCTCATGCCATGCACGCACTGCTGGGGCACGACGAGGACTGCCACGAGGGCCCTTGCCATCGTGCTCGGTTGCTCAGCCCTCACCCTCGCGAGGTGGCATCGCATGCTTGCATAGGTGTGTCCAAGGGATGCTCGATGAAATGACTACTCGGTCTGCTCCATTGTAATGAAAATATCGAGTGTTATTTTGGTCCTTCTAAACCCACGAGACGTTGTTGAGCAAGCCAGAATTCATTAAACACGACTAAACATGCATGTTTGAGTTGAGCTACATGAGCATCTTTCTCCATGAAGATGAGCTATTTTGGGAAACCTATATTTAGCAAAAACAGCTTTAACAACACATTCATGAGCTATGGTGAGTTTTTTTTTACCTAATCCATTTTTTAAAAGCACTTTATAGGTAAAGCTTTATATACTCTCACAAAATAATTGAGAGGAGAAGCTGCGAGATGCCAGAGGAAAAGGAAGGAGACCAGTGGTGGTGGACGTCGGTGGCGGCGGCGGCTAACTAATTTTTCTACTTTTTATATTGGGAGATATATACGAGTACAATGAATCCCCAAATAAATGAATAATACACATCTGGCTTCTCCGATAAATGAAGCTTTAAAATATTTGACCAAATACATAAAAATCAGGTATGATGTATAGTAATTATCATGAGATCAAGCATAAAATATACTTCTATAATATAAACTTATTTAGAGATACAAACATTAATATTATGTTCTGTATTTCTAGTCACATTTAAAACAAATTCTATAAATTCTTGACACTATTTTTTATAAATTCGATCAAACTTCTTTTTTACTTAAACAACATGAAGAAATGATTTATTATTCAATAACGGTGGGAGTATTATATGTTTATAAGCCCGCCATCAAACTGCAGCGCCCGCACTGCTCAAGATGCCGCCATTATTGATGTCTCCATCCTGTAGAAAGCCCCCATCCTGTGGCTTTCCATGTCCATGGCCTACTGTTTTCTCTGTTTTTCCAGCCGCGGCGGCGGCGGCTGCTGCAGCTCCATCGAAGCCGATGTTTCGCAGCGCGTCCGCGAAGACATCGACGTCCACGGAAGATATCTTGTAGGGCGTGTGGTCAGCGTCCGGGAAAGCCCGAGCCTCCACCTGCTGCCTGTACTCGGCGAGCGCCTCGCCGATGGCGGCGCCGACGTCGCCAAACTGCTTGCAGAACTTGGGCGTGACCTTGGAGTGGTCTGGACTCTGGAACATCCCTAGCAAGTCATGGTACACTAGAACCTGCATGCAATGAACAGTTAGTTGGCATGCATGGTGAACACGTACAGTAGTTGACGTAGCTGCTAGCAGGTTGATCTCGATCACCTGGCCACTGCACAAGGGTCCAGCTCCGATGCCGATGGTTGGGATCTGCAGCGCCGCCGTGGCGGCGGCTGCCACCGGAGCGGGCACGCACTCGAGGACGACCGCGAAGCAGCCGGCGTCCTGCAGCGCGAGCGCCGCCTCCACGACCTTTAGAGCGCCGGCGACCGTCTTCCCCTGCGCCCGGAAGCCGCCGAGCGCGCTGATCGCCTGCGGAGTGAGGCCGACGTGCCCCATCACGGCTATCCCGGCGTCCACGATCGCCTTCGCCGCGTTCACCCTCGACGCCGTGCCTCCTTCCATCTTCACCGCGTCCACGCCGCCTTCTTTCATCAGCCTCACCGCCGATTCCACAGCCTATGCAAATGTATACGAAAAATGATAGATACGGTTCCACGACGTCTTGCATCAGCTTCATCGATCTATCAGCTGGGTGCGTACTTGTGCGGGCGAGGACTCGTAGGATCCGAACGGGAGGTCGCCGACGATGAACGGCCTCGGCGCGCCGCGGACGACGGCGCGGCAGTGCTGCAGCATGAGGTCGAGGGAGATGGGGAGGGTGTTGTCGTGGCCGTGCGCGACCATCGCGGCGGAGTCGCCCACGAGGATGAGGTCCACCCCCGCGGAGTCCACGTGGACCGCCGACGAGTAGTCGTACGCGGTCACCATGCTGATGGGCTCCCCGCGCCGGTGCTTCCCGCGCAGCGTCGCCAGCGTCACGCGCCGCGCCGCCGCCGCGTTCGCCGGCTGGTCCTGCGGCCACCGTGGCTGCTTATTTGCGGCGGCGGCGGCGCCGCCCCCATAGACGACGTCGACAGCCGCCGCCGTCTCCGGGGCGCTGCTCAGCACCCGCCATAAGCCCAGGCGCCGGAACGTCTGCAGACGTCGTACTATCACAGTGCGTCCGGCGGCGGCGACCCTCGCCTGAGCGTGTGCCGCCGGTTGGTGGCGAGCGACCGGTGCAAGAGCAGCGGCGGCGGCGTGTTCCATGGCTTTCAGATCGATCGGATTGCGCTAGGGGCCAGGTAGGGCACACACGTAACTGAGCGAACTATCTGGCTTGGGAGTGCAGCTAGGCCGCACGTGCATATACATATAGGAGTATATAGTTAGCGACAGCGAGGCATTGTGTTGGTGGTGGTTGGTGGCTTGGTGCCACGCCTGCTCTTCATTCATGCATTCTTTTTTTTTTTTTTTGGACAACAATCATGCATTCCATTCGAGACGCGCGAAAAGGACTGCTCAAATTTTTCAAATATATAATTCTGTAGGCGTGAGACATGCAGAGTGTGACTTAGGGTAGGGTTTTATTTGTAAATAAAGGACGAGAAGCGGTATGGTGGGGATCACCCATGTCTCAAGGTCTGCACATATATATGAGCCGAGTGATGAATCTTTCCAATAATAGTAGAGCAAATCACATTATGAAATATGAATAAGCCAACTTGTTTAATTTTCTCATGCATGACGCCATGACGGTATGTCTCTAATGAAGAAATTATTGAGCCGAATCATCAATCATTCACAATTGATACATAGAACAATCTCTAGCTAGTAGGCTTCACTCTACCACCATCTTGCAAATTGCCTTTTGATCCAATTCGGGCAGCTCACCAAATTCTTGCAGGAGTTTCTTGTCCTTTCTCGGATGCTGCCAGGTTCAAACTGTTCATATGCAAAGGACAACCATTGACAGCATTTCACTGAAACAAAAACGATTGAAATGGAGTGAGCGCATGTAATCATCAATCAAAACACCACCAAAATTCAAAAACCGGTCGCTCATAGGTCCTGATCCGACCACAGTTGCATCCATAAAACGGGGGAAAATGACTGGTAAATGAGACCTCGGAACACCTCTCGATCATCATGTGCCCCATGCCCGTCGAGAAGAGGCCCACGCGCCGTGGCAGCTAGCTCCGGCGGCCGATGCCCCGCGGTGAACCATGGCTACTGGCCGTCGATGGCAGCGCGCGCAAGCACGCATGCAGTCCGCTCCCAAGGGCATGCATGGCGCGCGCGGCGGGGCTCGTCGGCGGCGGAGAAGCTAGCTCAGCTAGCAGTCCGGCCGCCAACCATTAATTCCGTGCATGGCGTCGGCGTCGGGCTCGGCGACCTACCACCAGGCAAATCAAGTAAAGAGGACCCACGTCGTCTAAAATATGATGATGATCGGGAGGTGAGGTGGTTGGTGATGATGGGCCAGGTGAATCAGATCCGTTGCAATTTTATAAACCTAGCGAAGCCTCCAGTAGCCAGCAGGCAGACAAGCCGTCGTGTGCCGTCGTCTCAGGCCTTTGATACACGATAATACTCTCTCTCTCTTTTTCCATTTCTAACTGTCGGCCTGTCGCTAAATATCGCTATGGTATTTATTCACGTTGTTTGAACTTTTAAGTTTTGACCATATTTACAATTAATTGTCGCCGTGGGATCGCTGCCACAGGTTTGACTTGATTTGTAGAAAATACGTGCAATATTTATATCTCTAAATAATTTTGTTAAAAAAAAAGACCTAATTATGAAAATCCAGTGGTTATTTAGAGTAAAATCAGTGGTTATAGAGAATCAGTGGCATCATATATGAGGGGTCCTAGATTTAACTCCCCATAGAGCGAATATTTTAGAATTTCTGACTCTTCACACATGAGCAAATATTTTAGAATTTAACAGCATTTATGTTTTTAATAGTAGGCGGTGTTCTCGTCGATAGTGAGACGTCTGTGATGATTTCGTCAATTTTGTAGGGGTAGGGTTTTCATATGTGTAACTAATTTTTTTGACTATATTTATAGAGAATATTAGTAATATTTATATCTCTACATAAGTTTACTATAAAAATAGATTATCTAATAATATTAATTATATAACATAAATAATAATAATAATATATTTTATATATATTTGTTAAAATTAAATACGTTTGATTTCTTAGAAAGTGAGAACAATAGTTAAAAAGGAACTAATGAGAAGGAATGGAGTATGTTGACGACTCGGAAGCAAATGCGATGTGCTCCATCGAGGCGACAGGATTTCTTGCGTGGGAGCGAAGGGAGAGGAGCAGAGCTCCTGAGACGCCTTTTTTTTTTTAATACAAAAGAGATCCTCTATTCTTTGTTGAGGTGGATATGATAATGACCTGTTCGAGTGTTTATAGGCTACTCGTTCTTGACCAGCGTGTCTGAAGAATAGGAATGTCATCTTTGATTGGCGCCAAGGATACTTGGAGAGCTGCCGTTGCGCCAAAGGTGAAATATTCTTGTTATGGCCGGCTAGCTAGCTGTTCACGGCTGGCTCCGGACTGCGGAAAGAATGATGCGCCATGGCCTTCAACAAGGCACCACCTGAAAGAATAATCCTATATATGTTTTCGCACGCGAGATCTGGCATCGCCTGCTTCGGCCAGCCGAACTGAAGTTCAGTCGCTGTTTCCACAGGGAATGCAACCACCTTGTCTGACTACTAGTGGTAGCAAGCAAGAGCAATCATCCTCGATCGGCAACTTGAAAACAGCTGGCTTCAACACTTTAGTTTTGATTTCATGACATCTTGGAATTTGTGGGAGGAGCTCACTCGATCGGAGGATGTACAGTACGATGGCGTGTCACGAATGCCGCACCAACATGCACTTCCCGGAGGAGATCGACGGGAGCTTCAACAACATATATCAGCGCTCATCGCACTCGCACGCGTACCAAGCTACTCGGTCACAAAACGTTCTTATCGGGAAATCTTATGTGCATACTCCTACCACGTACTAACGGCTCCTCTCCGTGATGACTACGAACATGTACTCCGTATGTTTCTTGACTGCTCGAAAAGAAAGTGTTGGTCATCCCTACCCATTTGAGTAGATCGATCGGATGCATATACTTCTGTTGAGAAAGTAAAATTCTATCGTCAGCCTGTTTACTTCAATACGAAAACTGTAGGTCTCAGTAGATTCTTTAGAGTGAACTCGTGAGCTAATTATTGGAATCTATCTGTGAGCAGAGCTTGAGTGCCCCCCTATAAAAACTTATTAATAATAATTTCAACATCATAGAGTAGTTGAAATAACATGATTTTGTACTTCTAATTAACTTAATTAAAAAGAATGGAGTGGCGGAACGAGAGAGGATGATAAGACTCGAAGAGTGCAAGGGACGAAGGACAGGAGGAGTCACAAGGAAGAAACCTTTGTTTTTAATATTAATAAATATATACTAGCAAATATATCTTTGTGTTGCAACGAGACTATGGGAGTCTGCTTACCATATAGTCTGTGATTAGTTGACGGCGAGCAGTTTCTTCTCCTCTTGAAGAGGTAAGTCACGACGTGGATCAGTCTTTTGTGGATGAGCCCTCCTCACCATGTAGTCTGTGATTAGTTGTTACGCTCGCTCGAGGCCGTTCACCTCCCTGAACCGCTTTTACCATCAGGGATAGTTTGTTTAGCATGATCACCTTGTGCGGCATGTCAAAGTTGTCGCTACCAATAACAATGGACGCACGATATAGATCCTCTAGCTTCAACCACACTCACCCCTTATGGACAACCACGAACTTCCTCATATGGTCGTCGCGTTGCCTGTTGTGCTTCACGATCGTTGTCTAGATTGTGTGCCGCCTTGCCTGCATGCCAACTGGCGCATGCATCACCTCACCCACTACGTCACCACAATGCCGCCGTTGGACCCTCCGCAGCTATTGTACCCACCATAAGGTTGACTCGGATTCTGAATTTCTGATGCATGTATGTGATGAAAAGAGATAAGAAAAAAGTCAACTTTGTCTTTTTCTAGCTCAGTTTTCAAATTTTTTATTTCACCTTAACCGATGGACATTCAAACCAAAAACAAACAAGAAGGTTTGGTTTTGTTTAGAGGAAAATAAATAGAAGATACTCCATCTATTTCCAAAAGAAAAAGGGTCTGTCTAGTTAGTTGTGATTTCTTTGGTATAAATTTGTCAAATTTTTTTTGATGTACACAAAAATTTGTCAAAATTCAACATTAACAAATACACCCAACAACGGGTTTACCAAACCCAATTTCCAATAGCAAGGAACGATGTTGTTCATAGGGCATAGGCACACACCACAACCGGCCACCGCCACCACGGCAACTGCCATGACCCACGAACACATCAAACACACAGCCATGATTTTGATGATTGATGGTACAAGATCAGTAACCAACAAAAGGTGTTGTGTTCTCATGGGAAGGCTCTCCATCTACATCTACATCTATCGCCCGGCGCCCGGTGGCTAGAGGACGAGAGGATGAAGTCCTGGAGGGAGCTGTCCCTTTGCATCACCGCCTTGAAGCTTACCTTGCCGTCGCCGCTGGCGTCCATCTCGTTGAACACCTCGTCCAGCTTCCTGGGCTCCGTGATGTTGCCAAGCAATGACTCCTCGAGTAGCGCCTATGACAACAATAACACCAGACAAACTCATCACAACATATATCATATCATATAGATAGGAAGGCCAAGAGGCTTATCAGCTCTCTTACTTGCAGCATCGATGCCAGCTCATCCTCGCTGATGCACCCCCGATCGGTCGGCATCATACATCTGACACGTACAGCATCGATGCCAACTCGTCCTCGCTGATGCAGCCCTGACCAATCGGCATCATACATCTGACACGTAATTTGTTAGTCATTAGTCATTCAGTATGTCAGTCCAGAGAGAACGTCATTCGTTGCTATGAATCAGAATGGCAGTGATTATTCCTTTATGGAAAAAAGCGTCCACCAATATTCTCATCTCATCACTTGGAAGTAGAACCAGAGCGCATTGTCACCGCGGGAGTTGTGGGGCCTAGACAGCCCACAAAGCATCTCCCTCATGTCCACCAAGCCGTCGCGATTGTTGTCGAACAGGTCGAACATGCGCGATGCTCGAGGGACCAGCGATTCCAGCTTCATTGCCTTCAGCACCTCTCAAACTCCGTCTACATCGCGTTCTCGCCATCAGTGCATCTGCAATAGGTCATCCAAGGCACTCAGCATATCATACCCGGTGTCTTTTTATTTTTTTTATTTACAGTGAAATGGTTTCAGAACAAACTATATGCAAGATTTCATTTTGGTCAGCCAAAACTGCTTGTTGCTGCATAGTGCAATTTCTCAGGCAAATGAAGGAAACAATAATCCACGGTATCAATTTATTATGCTACGGCTTCTGAGTGAACATAAGCAGACTTTCGCTTCAAATAGAGCCAAAATAAACCAAAGAGCCTTAAAGACAACACATACGAAAAGTAAAAAGTGCTCAACTAGATTCAATAACTAATTTAAGCTTTGTCAGTTAGTTGGCATACAACAAACACTCAAAGGATTGATTATCACTCATCAGACACACCATACTGGTCAACCATACACTGATTAGTATCTTAAATGCAATTTTCTTACCTTCAGAAGGAGACCATTTGCTGTCATGAAGCCTTGGTTCTGTGACAAACAAACAAGAAGAGACTTTCATAATACCATGTCGTACATAGCTGGTTGCATAGAAATTTAGTAAGCAAAACCAACTTAAAGGATCAGACCAGAAGTTTTTCAAGTACCACACAGATCTTATCAACTTTAGCTTCAAAATAAACCTTTGATTCCTGTGGGGTTTTACAAGATAATTCATAAATTAGAACAATAGTAATATGTTCTCAAAGTATACTCCTCGAAGAGAAGAGCAGTCATTTCACATACTTCCTCATCATGTTTTCTAGCTGCCTCTTCCACTTCCAATCTGAACAAAAATTGGTAATTAATATTCACAGAGAGAACAAACACTCCCAATCTAAACAAAAATTGGCAATTGGTATTTACAAAGAGAATAAACACCCACCCACCCACAAACAGACACCCACGTTTTACACACACACACACCCCCCCTACACACAGACACAGACACACACCCCATAGGAACCCACAAACACACACAAACACGCAGCTACAACAAAAGCTTAACCAGAACAAAAAAATCTCCAAGACATAGACAACACCCACATACACACACTCTCTCTCTCACACACACATCATATATCCCTAGTAATAACAACCACACACACACATAGAGAGAGAAACACAAACACACACAACAGCAGCGCCAAATAAAAGGCAAAAAACAAACAAACACACAGAGAAACACCCAAACTCCAAACTCACTCACACCCAAAAACGCAAAAAATAAGTAGAGACACACGGGCGGACACACGGCCCGGCCCGGCCCGGCCGACATACATAGACACACAGAGAGAGAGAGAGAGAAACACACAAAGACAAACTCACACAGCTACAAAAACTCAGCTCAACTACACCTATTGCTCCCTCACAAATCAAATAATCAGCACATCTCTAACTGAACATGAACTAAACAAGCAGATGTGTGGCATCAAGTAGATTGACAGATTATCTGTGGCAGAACCGCCTAAATTAACGCGCTCTCAAGAGTACTTGTCTCCCATTAGACACTAAGAACTCAGGGGAGCACGATAATTTAACCGATTCTGTCGAGCACACCCAACGGGAGAACTCGATAAACCACAAATTTTACCAGGATACAATTGAGTACGGAACTTACATCACTTAGTCCATTTCATACAACAAGAGTTTACAAATTTATTCATTACAATACCAGAGTTCAGAGTGTGGAAATAAAAATAGCGGAATGGAAATAAACATCTAGCGGAAAGCGATACAAGGATTCCGTGCGTGCCCACCGGATGAATCCTCCACACAAGAGTTACTCCTCAAGGCGATCCCCGCAATGGGGAAATAAACCCCGAGTACACAATGTACTCGCAAGACTTATCCGAATGGGAAGTATATATCCCGACTCTCAAGGGTATGCATAGGCTTTATGGCTTCTTTGGTTTTGTTTATTTGCAGAGAAGCATTGCTAAGCATGAGTCCTTATTTCCATATGATTAGCCGTATTTTAGTAGATTAGCTATCCATGCTATGTAAGCACACTGTACTACTTTCAAGCAAGTGGTAAGCAATCGGGATCCCTTTTTTATCCATCTTTCATCTTCTATTTCTTACTCTGTTGCCAGGAATAAGGCTCTCGTCGTTACCGTTCAAGAACGGCGATTCGCGAATCGATGTGCCCAAATTGGGTACCCCAAAACACACTCCCCGTCTGCATCCTAGACACGAGGCGAGAACAACTTGCTTTCTCTGCCCGGGGCTCCGGATCCCCGTCCTAACTTGGACTCCAAGCCCCCGGCACTTACGACCCCGCCGTAAGTGGTGGTGCAAGGACCTCCACCATCCCGCCCCATACGGCCCGGTCCGGATGAAGCCGGAACCCAAGACAAGAGAGAGCAAGCCTTCCAAGCGCCCATACCCAAGTATGTGTTCGGGATAAGGAGGTGCGTGACTTAACCTTCAACCCTTAGCAACGATCGCGGTCCTTAACCGACGCAGACAGGGAAACCGTGTAACCAAATTAAGCCCCCGTTGGCCGCGAGGACATAACTTGCTACACACCACCAATAACCATACCATATCCCTGCCCCGGTCAACATATTCCTTTTTCCACCATTTTATCATGTGAGTAAAGTATCCTCCTACTTGTGAGTAACGGCAGGTTACTCACGCTACCGACAACCTAAGCATAGCGGCTACTCGACCCTATCATACTAGTAAGACTCATAGGATAGATAAATATATGCATGTGGGTTTCATAACAATTCTGTAACGTAAATGCATAACATATAGATATTCATAAATTCGTAAAATATAGGTTATGCAGGGGCTTGCCTTGGGCGGCGGGTCGGCAGAGTCGATCACCCACGGCTCCCGGAACTCCCGAGACTCTGGGATGCCTCCGGTCCCAGAAACTCCTCCACGTATTCCTCGATCACTTCCTCGTACTCGGCGTCGTCGTGCAACAAATAGCGAACTCGTTCTCTACATGCATGCGATAATGATGCAATGAACAAAGGCAACAATAATTCTTAAACTAAACACACATAGACTAAGCTATCAACTAGCTCTAATGGCTAACATGATAGGCTAAGCATCATACTTCATAAAGCATCGTTTCGTGATAATCTTAAGTTATAACTTCTTTTTAGTCATTTTATTATATATTCTAGCTAGGGTGTCTTATCTACCTTACTAAACTAACCCATTAGGAGCTACCAAAATTATAGAGAGTACACCTATATGTATAACAGAGCTCTTGCAAAAACACGTAGAGCTAAAGTTACTAATCTCTTGCCATGATAATTCATTATCTAAATTAATCTATTAAGGACAAGCATACTAGAGTAATTAAATACTCACTGAAACTTCGAGCAGAGAGATATGAACAAACTACACCAGTGGATAGAGCACAAATTTAGGAGACTAACGAAATTGGTTTCATCATTTTTGGATTTTTTCTACTATTTTATATGATTTTTCAAGTTCAAATTTAAACTAAAAAGGAAAAACTATTTCTATTTTCTCCGAAAAAGAAAAGGCCTTTTAGCCCGGCGCTGCCCAACTTCGGGCGCTGCCCACTGCCCACGCGGCCCGCGGGCGGAGGAGAGCCCGCGGCCGGGCGCTTTTTGCGAAAGGCCCCCGAACTTTTAGCTATTCGCGCTACTACTATTAACACTATTGTAACAGAGGATCTTCGCAACCAACACCCCGCAAAGACCCGTCTTTACAATAGGGAGGTCCCTCGAGCCGGGGCGCTGGCGCTGGGGCGTGGTACTTGGGCGAAAGGGATCCGACGGCCGGCCGGGAGAGCACTCCGGCTGCCCCCGAGGTGGCCGAGCACCCAACCCTACGGCACGCTGACCTCTAGGGTTCCTTTAGCGGAGCTTCAATAGCCCAAGCAAAGACGGCCGGGCTACGGCGTAGGTCGCGGCCCTTGGGTTCACGGCGGGGCGGGCCGCCCGTTCCCGTGTGAACCGGAGCCGAGCAAAGCGAAAGGGAAGAGGTGCTTTGGAGCACCGGGGGCTTACCCCGAAGACCGATGCGACGTCGGTTGAGGGGGAGAAGGCCGAGAAGGGCCGGCGTGCAAGTAGAGCACACGGGCGGCGCACCACGGCCGGCACGACCGTGCCAACGGCCCAAGGTGTCGATAGGGTTTCAGATAAGAGGCGCAGGGTGGTAAGGAGGTTGAGGCGAAGGTGTGGGTGCCATCCTATTCGACGCTGAGGCTTTGAGATGGTTGGTGTGTCAGCGCGCGCCCGTTCTGGCTATTTGACGACCGCCCGGCCGGGGAAGCTTCAAATTGGCGCTTGGCACGACTCAATTCAAAGCATGGCGGGGTCGGGCGGCTCAAGGTATTAAAGGCGAAGCCTGTGACCGGATGGAACGGCTTGAGGCGACCTCCCTCTGCCGAATTTAATGGCGCGGCCCCGGCGGCCATGGAAGTGGGCTATAGTTGTCTCGCCTTGGCGAGGAAGGTGTCGGCCCCTAGCGCTCCGTCTTGTGCGCGCGCTTTGTAGAACTCCGGGAACCGCACGCTCGAGCAAGAGAGGGGAGTGGCGCTCGGCGGCCGCGGTGCCATGAATGGCAAGGCGGCGGCAGGGGACGTCCGGGGCGCGGAGGCGACGCGGCGGCCTTGGGCGGCGGCGTGACGCGACGGCAGCGGCGGCGACGCTGTCGGGCAAAGACGGTGCTAGCCGAGCGGCGGGCAGCCGAGCTTGGCTCGGTGCGCGGGCCGCGGCCGAGCGTGCGAAGCGTCGTGGTGACGCGCTGGTGACCACGCACGCGCGGGGCGGACAGCGAGCCAAGGTGGCGTGCACGATCTTTAAAATGACTACCACGCGCAAATTGATTAGCCACGGCCAAACTAACCCGACATAGCTCAAGAGGGAGCTTAGGGCTTCTACACGAGGCATTCTACTCGGGCTATGGCTAACCAGAGAAGTAACCAAGCGCGTGCCAAGTTGTGCCTGTCAGCGACATCACAGAGCTCGGCCAGAGCGTGCACCAGGCCGGCATAGTGAAGTTTTAGGGGTTTTAGGGCAAGGTTTTTGGTGATTATTAACTGGATAGCTGACCAACCATCCGAACCACTCTAGAGATAGCACTTTGGGCTACTAATCCAAGCTATAACATGGCACCCCTTGCTTAGCTAGATTTTACAGAAATTAAGCCTAAACATAGAGCTGTCAGGCTGTTTCCGGACTTAGGAAACCTAAGTGCCGAGCAGGAACTTTATTTAAATTGGATTTCTGAGCCGTCGGAAAAACTAGTTAATGGAATTATTTTGCAGTGAGGTGAGTTGCTTTACTTCCTACAAACATTATACTACAAATTTCATTTAGGTACCACATACAAGTTATATATTACTTTTGCTTAATAAAAATTACTCTTTAACCTTAAGTGATATAAAGGAGCAATAAAGCCAGCTTTTATTTAACAACTTTATTGACATCTTTTGCTTAACAGCAAACACCTACACACTTTCACACATGCAATAACACATAAACACGATGCTTATGAGATGATTTAGCAAATGATTTGGCGCGTAACACCGGGGTGTTACATTATCCATCTATCCGAATGTTTCATACAGTCAACTACATATAGAAAGCAAAAACAATCACATAATTGCTTCATCCATTGAAATACAGATTGCCAGATACAAGCCGCCATCATTCACCACGAAACTTCCCCTATAAAAGACACATTAAAAACCTAATCTTACATATGCAAGAAAAACAAAGTATAATCAAATCCGATACAACCTTCAGAGTGCTCTTCCCTCCCTCCTTTTAGCTTGATGCAATCTTGGAAAAAAAAGCTAACTCCAGTCCTATCACCTATATCATATGAAAAATACAAGAGACACACATAGGGGCTGCTACAGAATGAAAACCTAAACACAACCCTAGCATCCAT
Organism: Chrysopogon serrulatus; assembly: GCA_015844335.1. Taxonomy (NCBI): domain Eukaryota; kingdom Viridiplantae; phylum Streptophyta; class Magnoliopsida; order Poales; family Poaceae; genus Chrysopogon; species Chrysopogon serrulatus. The sequence continues at coordinate 56,964 of JADLZL010004179.1, forward strand.
GAGCCCAGACCTGACCATGGAAAAAAACAAAGTCACCCTGTAAATTATCCTGTTCCAATCTTGGGGGAAAAAAACTATCAAACAGAGCTGACCAATTTAATCTACCATGATGAACATAAATCAAATCTATAAAAAATTGGCTACTCGCCATACCAAACAATGGGCTTGGCAACACTGGCATTCAAAACATTGACTTTGCAAGATCTAATTGCAAAACAAATCACGGCCTCTTTTTCTTTCCTATCCAGATAATGACATAACACACCCTTGGGCAGCCTCCCTTTCAACCACACAAGTCACAGGCACACAAAGCCCCTGCCGAACACCCCAACCATCAGACGCTGCAGCCAAGACACCGGGCGGCCTCGCGTAGACAACAAACAGCTGCCTAGGAAGTAAGCTGGCGGAGGCAACCTGACTGTAGGCGTGATGCAAGCAAAGCAGCGGCGGGCCCGAGCTCTAGGTGGCCCGTGGTGAACCGGCAATGCTTCCTCGCCGGCGGCCCGAGCTGCTTTCGAGGCACCGGAGCGGATGCGAGCCGTGGTGGAGCGGCGGGGGGCAAGCAGTCGAAGGCGGAAAAGAGCGCTGGGATAGGTGAAGAAATGGAAGACGCGAGGCGGATTTGGAAGGACAGGTGGATCCGACGGCACATATCACAAAGATAATCGAACGGCTACAAATTCGACAGATTTTTTCTAAAAAATTCTGTTGATAGATAAATAGCATAAATCAAAGAAAAAAGGTCATGTACATGGACGGGCAAATCTACCTCTACCTAATAATAAAAAAGAATAAAATTTCAATTCATCTTTTTTCGTCTATCTATTTTTTCGTCTACCTCCTCATAACTGACTTTTTCTAAATATGCTAGGACTCTCCTAATCTATTACATTACATAGAATAAATGTCCGACTCAAAAACAGAAATACATTACATAGAATAAATGTCCGACTCAAAAACAGAAAAGAAAAACGGACTTGGAGAAGGAGGGGTTGGCGAAAATTTTATTGGTAGAAGTTTTACCTTTTTATTATTATAAGGATATAGATATAGATATAGATATAGATATAGATAAAAAAAAAAAATAAAGTTAAACATGACATATCTAGATATCTTGTAAATGAATGTTTGAAAATACCATCATAACTAACAATTTACAGCCAAGAGAATTCTCTTTTTTTCATCTCTTAAAATCTCAGTTTAAATCATTTTGAATAACTTATATTTTAGAATGAGGTGAACATCTTTTTATTTTTGAACCTCAATTTCTCTTCTAACCTTGTCATATGATCCACAAGGCTGAGGAGGGGGTTGTGTGCAATTCTAAATTTAGGACAAAGTATTTTTGTCTTAAAAAATTGACATGTATATTGACAGAAAACAATAAAATAGTCATCTATCGAAATAAATTTAATATATTAATTAATGTAACCATATTTGTTTATTCAATATGTAAGTATATGTTTTGGTCAAATTTATTTGCCCCTTGAAATGAAAATTTAAATTCTTTTTTGAAAGCCATAGTTCTTTTTTTTCTTAGACGGAATGAGTGTAGTTGGCTGTGGAGAGACGCGCCTTTTTTTCTAAAATTTATTCGTCTGAAAGACTGAAACTTCATAATACACATCATTATACTTTATTAGGTCGTATTAAGTACTACTGCTTAGTGCTTAGCAGCACTAACTGCAGCAGGAGCAAACATCACACAGAAACTAAAGAGAGCGTTCACACATATGTAGCATGCAGTCGCGGATCGATCGAGCATGCAGCACACAGATCGACCAGAACTTAAAAGATGCTGGATAGTGTGGGGAGCTTGAGCTCGCCGGACTTGGTGAGCGGCAGCGTGAGGTTGCCGACGATGGGGAGGTCGACGGTGAGGCCGACGCGCATCTCGTAGTCGATGTCCCAGTCGCTGCCGGCGTCCTTGACGAGGCTGACCAGGAAGTCGTAGGGCACCTTGATGGGCACGTCGAGGTGCGTGGTGGCGCCGCCGCCGGTGAGCGACCCCGGGTCCGGCATCTTCCCCGACGCCACCTCCCGCCCCGCGCTCCGCAGCGAGTAGCTCACCTCGCACACCGGGATGGCGTGCGAGTACGGGTTGCGCACGTCCACGCGCCCCGCCAGCGTCGCGCCGTCGCGGCCCACGTGACCCACCGACACGTCCGCCAGCTCCGCCTCCGGCTTCTGGACGTTCGCCAGCTTGTCGGCGACGAACCCCTTCGCCTTGTCCACAAGCTGCGCCATTGCTTATATTATATTCTTCCCTGTCGATCTTACGCCGGCGACGAGCGAGCTCGCTGGTTCTTCGATCTTCTCGCTACTAGGTGACGCGTGCGTAGTCAGGTAGGCCGTGATGCGAGATCGGCCGGCGTGGAGGACGATGATGCCGTGATGCGACGGCTGCTGAAATAGGTAGGCCGGGGGTATAGGCGAACGACACGTCGGGGGTCTGCGTGTTGGGTGCGTGGCACCACGCGATGAGTCTCATAATAAGGAACACTAGTAGAAAAATAAAATTAGCGTGATTCGTGGCATCCTGCTAAGCATCTTGGATGCCACGGTACATGGCGATTCTACTAGAAATGAGATCCAACCAAACAGTTACGTATTCTATCACAAGACTTTTTGTTCAACTACTGTATCTATTAAATTCCACCTGTTGGAGATTGTCGAGAACCAAGAGGAGGGATCCAGGGAGATAGAAGTTAAAATTCTCTTCAGTTCCCCTCAATCCCATGATTGAGGAGCGAAACAGCGTGGTCAATGATCCAATTATGAAATTGAGGAGGATTAAACGAGGAGCCTGATCATAGCAAGTATGAGTCTCAGAAAACAAATCACGAGAGTAGTAATTCGGGATCTAGAAGTCTCCTATATTTTTTTTTAATCTGGAATTTATACACTGTACTGTACATCTCACTATCCAAAAATCACTAGAGAATAAGCTCCAAAACATATCCTTAAGCTCTGAGAACAAGATCCAAACAAGAACTTGAACTAGCACAGAGATTTCTACTTGTACAAAGTATAAGTAAGGCCTTGTTTAGTTGCCATGAAAGTTGCAACTTTCATGCAACTTTCAGCAACTTTCCCATCACATCAATTTCTACCCGCATATATGGAACAAAGTAAATGTTAGTAAAAAAATAACTAATTATACGGTTTAGTTGTAAATCACGTGACGAATCTTTTGAGCCTAGTTGGGCCGCGATTGGACAATATTTGCCAAATACAAACGAAAAGTCTTCTGATAAAGACATGAAAGAAACTTTCTCACGAACTTGCCGAACAAAGGCCTAAGCCATATATAGTGCCAAGTTGAAGGCAGAAAAGGTCGTCCTCCCATAGATCCTTACTAATAAGTTAGCACAAGCTGCCTAGCAGGATTGTAAACCAACCTGCATAAATTAATTACTTGAACACCAAGCGCAGAATTGTAAACCATAAATAGGGGGGAAAAAGGAGAAAGTAACATGCTGACTAGGCCTTGACGCTGAGAGAGGGAGAGACTAATATAAGAATGGGTTTGATTTGATTAATATGTGGAGTAGATCAGATCTGCATCGCGGCGCAGCAACTAGTGGCTCTAACGGATCGGAAGTATCCAGCTCCCAGCCAAACCGACCTGCTGAGAACAATACGGCAAGTGGCACTTGCCCTTTACAGTTTACTACACTTGAAAGCTGCTTGCTCAGAATTATTTACTCCTATTCTCTTTTATCTTGCCAAAATTTATCCAAATCATCATATGTTTTTATAGCGATATATTTCGCAGAAATGTTAATCATGATGAAAATAAAACCGCAAAAACTAAATCTGCTCGTTTTTGTGTTTTCTCATGCCATGTCAGAGTTCGGAACAGTGGAAAATTAGCAAGCCTTTTGATTTGATTTTGATGAAGAAAAAAATATGAGTCGTTTCCCGACCCTTTTTCCAATAATAATATAGTCATCAAAGCCCAAAAAACATCCAGGCCCAGCCCAAGGGCGGGATTAGGGTCGTCGTCCTCCTCTCCACTCCTCTCCACGACCCCACCCCCGCCCGCCTCCTCCACGCCGCACCGCCTCATCGCTTACTCCACCTCCAGCCGCGGCCGCGGGCAGCGAGCCGCTCGGCGTTCTGGCCACCCCGCTCCGGCCCGGCATCCACGCGCGCGTCGCACCGTCCACACAGGGCACCGCAGTAGGCCACCGTGGTCCGCGGGTCTGTCTGTGACCCTGTTCTTCCCGGCTGCTCCGGTCCAGGGCGCCGTGACCCCGAACCCCTCCTCCGAATCCCGTCCGTGTGAGCAGCTTTCGCCTGGTGTGTCCCGCGAGTTGCGACACGCCGACGATGCTGCCAACCGGGGAACCTCCCTCTGGATCCATGCCCTTGCGGCAGGGCCACTTTCTCCTGGAGCCGGAGCCTCCGCCGCCGGCGGTGCCTGCTGCCGACGCGAACACCTCTAATACAGGTACGTGCTGTGACGGAGACTTGTCACGTTAGTGCGGCGAATGCGGATTGAGCTCGTTTCTTCTTGTTGCCCGTTATACGGCTTTGGAATCGGGAAATGAAATGGGTTTCACGTTGACTCTTGCTCAGTCCTGGAGATGTAGAACTATTTATGTTTCTTTCAACGGGCTTGTCAAGGATACCAAATGGAACAGTGCAATTGAGCGTGCACACTAGTTAGCGAACCCGAATTAAGCTCGGTTTTTCTTACTGCCCGTGACACGGCTTTGAAATCAGGAAATACAATTAGCATCTTGCTAATTCCTGAAGGCATATGATTATTTGTAGTGGAAAAGTGCTAGGGCTTAGGGCATCCACTGCGTGGCATCGAACCATGCTGCTGACGAGAAGCCAATGGAAACAGAGTTCGGCAAGCAAAAGTGTGGGCATCGACTTGTAGCTGTAGTACCCAGAAAGAAACGACAAAAAAAAAAAAAAAAAGCTCGCTCCTGTGACATTGCATCGTCAGATCTTGGATGAATTGGTGAGCAAATATTTTAATCCCCTGAATCCACCTCAAATTTGGAGTGCACTTTTGCGTCTCACAAATGGCAGTCAATGTCCACAGTGCGCTGTGTTCGATTTCAACTCAACACTGGAGCTGCTCTTATAGATGATAGCAAATGGAGATCTGTTTCTTTTAACTAAAATATGGACAATTACTTGGACACTGGTCGGTAGATATGGTATGGTAGATACAGTATCGTGTTCAAGTATGGATATCAATTTACTAAATTTGATGTTGTACTGTTAATGTTAGTGTATAAATTCAACTGGAGTTCTGCTTTTTTGAACCAAAAGTGGGGATGTTTCTATGTGCTACATATTATGAATAATAAGTAGGCACAATCAGTTTGACAAGAATAGAATTCAATTCATTTGACAAGTACAAAGAGTAAACACAATTTGCCGGGACAAAAATTTCAGCCTTGATTTTTTTATTTTATCAACCACAGTTTTTTATGTTTCTGATGGCACTCAAAGCCATCAGAGCAATACAACATATAGTTTGCTACGGTTAAAACCGTAGCTAGAATTTTAATGTTGTAGTTATGTCTCTCTAGGATTAACAGTCTTAAATGATCTAAACGACGGGGAACTGGAAACAGGTTCTTTTCTCCTTGTTTCGGAGCATTAAATGTGATATTCTTAGTGTTTCTTTGCATTTACAACTTACTAGTGTTCTTTTTTGTTATTATGAGCACCAAGCATGATAATTTAATTTTCTCTGAAGTCTCAACCTTCTGCTCACTATTTCTATCGTGCGAACATCCAAATAGTGCGTGTCTGTTCTTAGACCTTGGTTCTGTTGTCTGCTGTTTTCAGGCTTGCACCTAAGCACCTTATGTTTGTTGACATCATTTTGAAATCTTCCTATGCAGATGACACTAGATTTGATGCATCACAGTATGCTTTTTTTGGTAACAATGTGCTGGAGGACATAGAACTAGGTGGATTCGAAGATGATAACGACAGTAGTGCTGCTTTCACTGGACTCAATGATGTAGAGCGCCCAATTTCTTCTCAAGAGATTGCACTAGAGGTAGGACTATGCTGGACAAGAGAAATTTTATGTCAGTTGTTAATACAACCTTTAACTATTTTTTCCATGCTGGTGCTAGACAAGTACTGTATCAGGTGTACCTGTTAGACATGCTTTTGTTTTTGTTCTTCTTTTGTTGTGCTGTTAAGTTTGTTTGTTAGATCAGAACAGGAATCTTGTAAAGTTAGTTTTAGTCTAGTTCTTCCATGTAAACTGTGAAGTCAGACTGATGCTTGGTGTGTTTGTACTGAACTTTTTTTTTTTTTTTTTTTAAAAAAAAACTATATGTCTTGTATAGTTTGTATTCACTTCTCACCTAGGCTACAACTTGTTTTTCAGGCTGCAGATAGTTCATTCTCAGATCTTGATGATCTTGCAAATACATTCTCAAAGGTTATCTTTCCCCTGAAACTAGAATTTCATTGCAGTAACTTTCAATGCAAACTTATGTTCTTTATGTCTGATGTTTTTTTAAGGAAATCCTTGTATTCATATTACATTCTTTACATGTTTTAATAAGGTTTCATGTACTCATTGCAATCGTAAAGCTATCTTAATGGTTTATTTGCACCCAGAAATTGAGTACGAAGTTTTTTTTTTTTTTTTAATGAAGGGCATGAAGTTTGTTGTGTCAATTTGTAATATTTTTTCTTTGTATAATGAATCATAACTTTGATGTATTGTATGTCTCCTATATAGTGACTGCTGAAGCGTATATAACAAATTAAAGGAAAATTGTACTATGTGAAAATCTGCTTTACGTGCCTTTAAACAGGAAAGCTGTTTTGATATAAGTTATCTGAAATGTAGCATCCATTGTGCCCCTTTATGATTGACCTGATGTACAATTGCCCCTTCCAAAGAAATGGTACTAAAAAAATACTTTCGTTGTTTCATAATTGGGATGTCTACCTATCTTGTAGATTTTGCAATATACCAGCATGACTTGTATGCTTGCTGTTTCAGGCTCTTCTTACACTTGTACACAATTATGACAGAAACAAAAGAATCATAAAATCACTGCAGAATATACATCTCATATGGGCTGCATGTTCTGAATTTACCTGCTGGACTTGATTATGACTGTTAAATTGCCTGCATATGTTATCCTTTCATGTGAACTTCTCATTGTAATTGATTATTCATGAGATCATATCAGTACTGTACCTTTTCTAAAATTTTGTTTGTGTTTCATTTTCAGCTAAGAAGAGATGTTAACCTACCAAAGCATATTGGGGTAAATAACATTGGGAGTTCTTTTTCAAGAGAAAGTGAGTTGTGCCATTCTGGTTACTAATCTCTAATATAATTCTTTGTTTTATGGATTTTTTGGGTTTCTTTGCTTGCTTTCAATAATACTTCTACCAGAAACAACATGTCTTACAAAGTAGAATATGTGAATATCTTACCTAATACTAAATATTTATATAGGCCAGAGATCTTGAATATGCTTATTATGATGATATGATCTATATGTCCTTGTGAACTCTTGTGGAATTTTTCATAACATGGTAATACATTTGTGATAATTGTTCTGTTGGATGCCCTGATGGATTTTGCCATTGCCAGATGACATAATTAGCCATTCCTTTTATTTGACTGTTTATGCAGAGATTTTTCATGAAAAAGAAGAAATTATTTGTATACGCTCTTTTTCATATAATAATGTTGTCATATGTTGTAGTTGAACTGCTGTATCTGCATGTCCATTTTCTTTGTTCTAATGTGATATTTTACCACTTTGGTAGGTTCTGCTGCTGCCGATTGGGCTCCGGAATTTGAATCCCCACTCTGGTCAGATCAGTATGTGCTAGGTGCTAAGGAAGGACCAAATGGCAATGGCTGGTGGGCTCCACAGCATCATTCTTCTCTTCTTGCTGATTCCAGATTGGAAAGAACATCCTCATCCCCTCAGCAACAGGAACAACACAATCATAATGAACCTGTTCTTGGACCAAGGCCATCTCCTTTGCACCGGACATCCTCATACCCACAACAGGAGCCTCAGTACAATCCTGCTGAAGTCATTCCTGCTCCAAATGCACCACACATGTCAAACCACCAACCTGGTGGACCACCCAGTTCAGTGCCTCGACGACCACATCAGATGAACATGCCATCTTTCAATGAATTTCAGATGTCTGCACAAAGTGATGCCCCATTCTCCCAGTTTCCTCGTGGAGGGACACCTCCAGGCCCATTGTTTGGTGGAAACCGGGGTCATATTATTTCAACAGGCTTCTCAGCTAACAGCAGTGGACAACAAGATCATCTGTTGAATAATGGACAGTTTCATGGGGAAACTGCCAGCATCATGCCAAATTTGCTGCCAAACCATCTACAACGTCCGAATACATTCATGCCCCCTCAAATGCTGACAATACGCCAACAGCATGGCATGCTCCCAATTCAGCAATCTTCGCAGCAGTCATCAAGAACACAGGCACACATGTTTGGCCCCCAGCGTCCGCCACAAATGATGAATAGGTTTGATAATTTTGGGATGCCTGAGTTCAATGATCCAAGAGTAAGATCATCAATGCAACATGGAAAGCAAGGTCACCATTTTCCTTTCCAAGGCTCTGAGTTTGGTATTATGAGGATGGGTAATGGGAGGTCAAGGTTTAGATCCAAGTATATGTCCACTGAAGAACTTGAAAACATTTTAAGAATACAGCATGCCGCCACTCACATAAATGATCCATACATCGATGATTATTACCATCAAGCTTGTCTGGCCAGCAGATATGTGGATGCAAGGTCGAAGCACCTCTTCTGCCCAACCTTGATTCGGGATCCATCATCCGGTGCACGGAGTAAGGATGAGCCACATGCATATCTTAAGGTCGATGCCCTTGGGAGACTGCCATTTTCTTCCATCCGGAGGCCACGGCCACTTCTTGATGTTGAACCAGCTTCTGCAACTGACGATAACACTCTTAGTTCAAAGCCTCTTGATCAGGAACCTCTGCTAGCTGCTAGGATCACGATTGAGGATGGACTCTCCCTACTACTTGATATAGATGACATTGATCGCTTGCTTCAATTTAGCCAGCAGCAGGATGGTGGTTTAGAACTTAAGAACAGAAGGCAATCTCTCCTTGGTCAGCTGGCAGAATCACTGCAGTTGGTTGATCCACTAGGTCCAAATAAAAATGCACATTTGTCTGCAAATGATGATTTGATATTTCTTCGCATTGTTTCTCTACCCAAGGGCCGGAAATTACTTTCACGCTATATCAACCTCATGATACCTGGTAGTGATCTTGCAAGGATAGTTTGCATGGCAGTATTCCGGCATCTGAGGTTTGTGTTTGGAAATTTGCCCTCTGATGATGGTTCAGCTGAGACAGTAACTAAACTAGCTAGTGCTGTAGCTGCATGCATTCGTGGGATGGACTTAAGTGGCCTCAGTGCTTGTCTTGCAGCAATTGTGTGCTCAGCTGAGCATCCACCTCTTCGACCCCTTGGTTATGCTGCTGGTGATGGTGCCACTGTCATCATTAAGTCTGTCCTGGATCGAGCAACAGAGCTTCTCACTGAGCAGCTTGCTACATCAGACTTTGGCGCTCGAAACCGAGCCCTATGGCAAGCATCTTTTAATGCTTTCTTTGGGCTGCTTACTAAGTATTGCGTGAGTAAATTTGATAGCATGGTTCATACTATAAACAAGCACCCTGCTGCTGCAACAGCTATACGCAAGGAACTTCCAGTTGAGCTTCTGCGTGCCAGTCTTCCTCACACAGATGAGCAACAGCGCAGACTATTGCTTGAGTTCGCCCAGCGGACTGTGCCTGTCTCTGGACATAGTTCTGACGGGTGACAGGGCAGCTGGTGGAACATTGGCATCTGAAACAATACCAAGTCTGAAGAGCTTGTGACCCTCTAAGGAGCATGAGCTACAATTGAGTTGGGTACAGTATTGGGCGTGCTGGTGTGAAGTGGATGTATGTCCCAGGTTTGGATCGTATACTCCCTTTGTTAGGCTACAGTATTCTCTCTGCATTGTTGGTTGTTGCATCACATCAATAGATAGATTAGCAGGATAGCTTCCTTTTGCAGGGCTTTGTTTTGTTGGCTCTGGGAGGGAACTGAACCCCTGCTTTTTTCTAGAGCCAGATTAGTTTCTGTACAGCACGTTCCTTGAAGGAGATATCCAACACTGCAAGAAGATATTTGAAGCTGTAGTAGTTGTTTCAGTTTGCAATATATGTGCGTCAAGACATGCAAGATAGTACTAAACTCTGGAGTTTACTGGAGGTTCTTCTCCATGGCCACGCAGAAGGGTGCCAAAAATATGTGGGCACACATGTAAACTAGCAAATGGTTGGAAGTTGGTCTTTGAAGATTGTTTGGTTTTGCTGTTATGTTCTTAACTGCATACATACATTATCATGTGAAGCCGTTGAGTTTGTAATGAGTTCATTGGGAATGCACTCTATATTGATGGTGAAGAAGAGCTTTATGTTTTGGCGATTCTGGTGCTTATGTTGTACTAACATCTGCTGCTTCACGAATATTCTAACATCTGCTGCTTCACGAATATTCGTTATGAAGCGGTTGCATTTTTTTTTTTTTGGTTAGTTCTATGCAAATTTGCAGCGTAGAACATGAAATATGGTAGTGAATTACAGAGCTGCCAATCATCGTGTATATACCACAAAATCGAGAGCAAATTCTGGATGGCAGCTGTTACAACGCTGCCTTTTGGCGAACATGCTAAATATATTTGAGACCTGTTTGGGTGGCCTCCCGTAAAACTTTAGAGTTCTAAAAACTTAGCACTTTAGCTCTAATATGAGGTGGATGTTTAGAGCTAATTTTTTATCATTTGTTTGGGACTTTATCTCTAAAATTTAGAGATGGACCCTACTCATCTCTTGGAATGCTCCGGCCTCGAGAAAACGTACATTTGGGTCCATGCGAGTATTGTCAGGTCCGAATCAAATACGTACTAGTGCAGCAAAACACAGTGCAACAAAGTTAGCAAAATCACACTGTTCCATGTAGGAGTACCATGGAGTATATGCCTCCATCGTCCGATCCGTCCCGCGAATGAGTGCACCATACGCTTGCTTGCTCCTAGTAGAGTCATGCAGAGCATGTTCTAGGAATAAGACGTGGACACCTCATGTCCTTCATAATACTGTTGTTTTGCAACTTCTCGATCACGTCCCTCATGTTTTCCTTGAACCGAGAGCACACATGTCGTGTAGTGGACGTGTACATGTCGTGTCGTAAAAAAACGCAATCTTTAACTTTCGGTCATGGATCCCTTATTTTTAAAAATTTATATATTATAAAATAAATAAATAATTATAAAAGTATCTTTAATAATAAAATAAGTCATAACAGTGATATTTATTAAAAAATTTAAATAAAATGAATAGTCAAATGTGATAATTAAAAGTCAAAGATACGTTTTTTTTGCAAGCGTACTAGATTGCAAGCTCTCTCTCTGTGGATCTATCTAACGTATAATAAGGGCAGTTGAAGATTTGCCCAAATCGATCTGCCGTGTATTCTCACGCCTTTTACACAGTCGTCCCAGATATTTAGTACTACACTGCACTCGCTGGCTGGCTGGCTCTGCTCAACCCCTCCACAGCTCGCTCCATCATTCCATTCCATAGCTGCTTGGTATATACGTATACGACTATAGTACGTACTTAGCAGTGTGCTTGCAAGGCTACTACTCTCTCCGTTCCAAAAGTCATTCTTGCTTTCCAAAAATCAGTGATCTTTAACTTTGACTAAATATATATAACATAATTAGCATCATTAGATATAGATTTTTTATATATATATATAGAGAGAGAGAGAGAGAGAGATTTATAAAAATAATACTAACAATGGAGTCGTCCGGTAGACCGGTAGTACGTCCGTGACTGTAGGTGTGGCATGCCATTCGTCAGTGGATTCACAAGAGTAGTAGTACTCGCACGACATGTTATCCGGGGAAGGAGGAGGACGTCGCAGCAGGCAGGCAGACAGGCTCTGCGTGCACCGCAGACGGCGGCAGCAGCAGCAGCAGCCGACGACAAGCGCACGAAAAGGAAAGTCCGGACGGCAGGGCGGTGCACATGGCTCACGGCAGGGCGCCCATGCCTCTCTGAGGCTCAGCTGAATCTTCACTTCGCAATGTTGACACATCTACTCTTTACTGTATATGTGCACAGGGCGTACTCGATCTACTAGCAGTTACTAGTAGGTGATTAGTTCTGATAGGGGCCGTGCAAAGTGATCCAAGCAACAACTTTCTCTAAGCAGTAAGTTTGGCTAGTCAGTCATATAAACCAATTAATTTATTACAAGAGAAAAATATTATTTAAACGATTAATTTACAGTTAACAGCTCAAGCTGTTTGTCTTCATCTGCTCTATTTGTTTGTTAAGGAGTACGTGCGTACTTCGATGCATGGGTAGCTGTTCTTGTGTTATCGTACGTACTCCACGAGCTTTGTAGTTAACATGCGGCCACTGTACAGCTCTGCTTGATTAATGCCAACTTCGGGGCATGGGTAGAATGTTCTTGTGTTATCGTACGTACTCCACGTCGTTTGTAGTTAACATCGGCGGACGTACAGCTCGTGATTAATGCCAAATTCACTCGTGAATGAAAAGATAAAATGACGACGGAGCCTGCCCGTCACGTCGTTCACTTGTTCATCGGCGGACGGCACTCGTGTCCTGCATTATTCACTCGTGAATGAAAAGATAAAACGGAGCAGGTGATAGGTCACTGCAAAAGACCGCAATGACTTTTAAAAGATATTTAACCGTTTGTTTTATTTAAAAAATTTATATATATTATAAAATAAATAAATTATTATTAAAATATCTCACATAATAAAATAAATCATAACAAGATACATAATATTCTATATAAAAATTTTTAAATAAAGACGAATAGTCAAATATAATATCTAAAAGTCTTATAATTATGGTCTTTTTTTATGGACGGAGAGAGTACACTTTAAAGTCCAGAAAGAGACTCTCCAATACTACTGTACATGTGCTGATGGAGTACATCGATCCATCGGTCTCCTTCCCATTGCATGCCGAGACTTCAGGTAATACTTACTCCCTCGGTAACACAAATAAACAAACTTCTGTGACTTTAATGATTTCTATTTAACCGTTCATTTTATTTAAAATTTTTTAATAAATATTATTTATTTTGTTATGACTTATTTTATCACTATTTTCATAATGATTAATTTATTTTAATTATTTATATAAAAATTTAAATAAAATAAATGGTCAAATAAGAACCATAAAAATTAAAGAAATACGTTTATTTGTGAGACGGGGGAGTACAAGCCACAAGCGGCCTCATTGCTACTCCGTACTAGTACTATCCTACTACTCCGTACTAGTACTATCCTACGGAGCAGGAGTATACAGCTACAATAATTTCGTCCCGTTTTCTTCTTCTTCCTCCGTTCTGCCGTAGCAAGCGGAGTGCTGTCCAGCCGGCAACCGCTGAAACAAGCCACCCATCTCCGTACTCCTCACTTGTTTAGTTGTTTGGCTGCGGTTAGAATTTTATTAGAATTCTCTCTAAATTGTATAGATTAAAATATATTTAGGTACAGTGAAATAAGACCTACTAAGAGCATGATTTTGCAGCAGACCCTCTCCTATCCTACTATCCTACTACTGTATTATCTCACCACCAGGTTCAGGCGTTCAGAGAAGAGACGGATCCTGGAGCAGGCAGGAGCACGGATCGATGGTGCGCCGCGCAGCTCTGCGTCTCGCACATGGCGGGCGATACTGTACATGCCGAAAAGCTGCATGCAGTGCAGACGCGTCATCACACATCCGCCGCGATGAATGCTGACCTGACCTTCCGATCGATCCAATCCTCCTTGAACTATAGCTGCTGCACCCCCCTCGACGCCAACGTCTCAACAGCAGCTTGTTGGCGATGTTCTTCTGCTAGAAGAATGTTGCTTTGCAGGTACTACTGTACTATGTCGCATGTCATGTGGGAAACAGAGAATACTCCTACGATAATGCATGTGCTGATAGACAAATGCATGCAGCAGTACTTGAAGCTATATACGAAGCAGCAGGTGCAAACGAAAAAAAAATGACGGCGGCGGCCAACGCTCGGCGAGAACCAAACAGCAGCCTTTACTAGTGTGGCAACCGAATGAGGCGTGGCGTTTATATCTCCAAAAAAATTTGTTAAAAAAACTAGATCAAAAGATCTTTTCAACAATACTAATTATGATACTAACGTCGCATGTTACGTGGGAAACAGAGAAAATCCTACGATAATGCATGTGCTGATAGACAAATGCATGCAGCAGTACGGAGGGCTTATACTTTGGTGGTGACCCGATCGATCGATAGATCATAGATGCATGGTGATGGTGAGGGCCTCTTCTGATGAATATAATGACGCTCTAGCTAAGTCTCCACTGTACTCTCTAGAGACAAATCCAGCACCCTGGGACACCCTCGAAATCATTCATCCATTTGGAATTGGAATTTCAGTCACCATCAAATCAAATCACCGTCAATCACACCTACTACTCTAGTAGTATAATTTTTATAAATAATAAATGCATTATCTTTAGATCTAGTTTTTTAACAAATTTATTTGGTAGTACATAAATTGTCAAACTTGTGGCACGAACACCCAAAAAGTCATCCTTTTTAGAGTCACTAGCATTACTCCTTCCGATTGCACGGCTTCGATTGCAGGAGCAAGCAGCTGAGTGTTCCATTCCATTTGCATATTACTATTTCTTTTATTCACATCCCAGTTGTGTTCATTTTACAGGAACAGAACACACAAAACAATAATTACAATGTTAATAAGTGTATCATAATTAGCAAGATTTCTCATGAAATATATTTTATTTAAACACTATACAACATAGCATATCAATCGAAGTTTAGATATTTTGACCTGAGAGATAGAATCACGTGGTTTTCCAGGCGGAGGTATCGATGCTTCGTTAGAGTTTGCGTCACGAAGACTCGTAACTATTTCTTTGGTATTCAATTAGTTAAATTTCTAATGTTTCACTCTACTTCCTCCATCTACAAAACAATGTATCAGATTTTTTGAAACTTGAAATCAAAGTAGCTCAGCTTTGATCAAGTTTACAGTGGACAATATTGATATATCAAATGTCTCTAGCAAGATTTACTTAAAAAGTTATTTCATAGGGGTTGACTCAATATACTTGTTGCTTTGTGTCATATATTTTAGTACTCCCTTAGTTCAAATTTATATGACACTTTGCCATTTCTAAATACATTGTCTTTTATTATGTATTTAGACGTAGCGTATACACATAAAAACCAAGTATAGCTAGCTTGAAAAACCGGAACGTGGTATGATTTGAAATGAGGGTGTACTTTAATTTTATACTCCGTACAACTTTCTTGTTTTTTGTTGACGCGGTAGCTAGCGAGCATGGAACGGAACGGAACACGACAAACACCATGCATATATATAAAATAATATATATCCAAATAAATGGCATCACGAGGATGTAGGAGTCGGCGACAGTTATTTAGGGACGGAGGGAGTATATAATAATAATGGCATCACGAGGAGTAGGACACGACGGACGGACGGACGGACGGCGGGGCGCTGTCTGGGCCAGCTGATCCTCCGGTGAGCCCGCCGTCGGCCGTCGGCACTAGCAAAAAGGCCACCATCTGCATGCAATCGCATTTGTTCCCCTGGTCCAGTACTGTATGTAGTCGCGTACTAGCTGTATACTATATAGGAATAGTACTATACCAATGATATCCGGGCCGCTTTCGATCGTTTCGTCGGTCCTGCCAGCCGGCAGCTGCTCTTGTCATGGACATGCTGGACCAACCCGGCCCGTTGCATGCATGGTTTGCGACGTACGGTTCTGCATGCGAATAATGCGACGGGATTTGGCTTTGTGTTTTGGAGGAAGAAGTATGGTGTATATATGCCAACACAACGTACTATATATATATAGATGAATTTGTTGTATAACTCAATTTAGAGAGTATATATACCAGGCGAAGAAGGAAAAAAGCGATGAAGGCTAGGACTACAATATACAACGTTGAATGAAACATGCATGCGTCTTGAATCTGTGGTACTGCATACTATCACGGCTGCGCGACGGAAGGAGGGAGGAGGAAGATAGAGCGTCGACATTTAATTTGTAGTTTTGGGGGCAAAAAGAATTAATGAAACGAGCGGGCCCCACGAGTGATAATCACGTACTGTACAGTACTCAATAATAATCAGACAGGTGCGGCGGCGGCCAGCGACGAGCGACCGGCCGGGCGACGGCTGGGGTCGGTCGATTGGTGGTGCCGTGGTGGGACATCACCGTCACAGTCACAGTCAGGGGTGCTCTCGATCGATATTGGCTGTGCTACGGTACGTAGGGGTAGTCGTCGGTAGGTACTCCATGCATGCCAATGCCATGAGGCGGCTGCGGCCTGTTTGTTATCAAAAAAAAAAAAAAAAAAAAAACATGCGGCCGTGCCCCTGAATTCAATTCGTTTCCAACAGGGTCGGCCCCGGGTCATTGGATTCTTCCTGTGGTCCTATCCATTAGGCTCTAGTAGAGGTAGAGAGCACCTGCACTACACCCCCGGCCTGCGTACGTCCAAGGGATTCAAAAATTTAAAATCAAGTTTGTATTACAAATCTTAACAGTATCAAGTTTGTTTTGCAAAAGCTAAAAAATATTGATCAAATTAATAATTAAAGTTTATAAGTTTATTTGGTGCGATTAACGGTAGTGTCTTACACTAGTAATTATATATTAATAAGATACTACTATTAATTGCACCAAATAAATGCCATGACAGTTATAATAAAAGTATTACTATATTATTATTATATTTGTTTTTATAATTTTGAGATGGATTTGTAGGTAGTTTTGACTTTTAATCAGATGTCAGTACCCTACTGCCTACAGGCAGGTGTCCCAGTCGACACGTACAAAGGAGTCAATGCGCCTCTGGCAATCTTGCCGGGATTCCCGAACCTGGCTACGGAGTACGTCGGGCCCTACTCGTCCCTGGAAATCTGGTGGCGGGACAGACGTCCGTCCGTCCTCACTCCAGGCCTCGCTCGCTGACTCGGCGGGCCCGGACTGCAGCCGCAGCCGAGCAAATTTATTTGAAAATTAAATTATATACGGCCAAATCGAGGGCAGTCCAAAACGTCATTTTTTTTTAGTACTCTAGGTGCTAGGACCGGACCGGTTTAATAAATTTCTGGTTTTATATCCTCCGCGGCCGGCCGAGAGGACGTACTTCACGATCGAGAGGACGTCGAGGCGACCAGACAGCCTCCGACCCGTCACGTAGTACACTTCCTAGCCTTTGGTGGCGACCGCGGGCTGCCGCTCCATCGCGAGGGCCGGCCGGGCAAGGCAGCGTCGGGGACGCGACGGAAAGCCGCGCGCGGCGCGCTTGGCCAAAAGCACCCGCCACCGCCAGGTTCTTCCTTCTCGCGGGGAAACAGCTAGTAGACACAAATTCTGCCGATAAGGCACCATGAACGAGCCATTTCAGCAACACAAAAGCGTCATGAACGAGCCAGAGTGAGAGCAAATAATGAAGCGTACAGCTCTCACGAGTGCTCGTACTAGGATTTTGATTTTATTATTATTATCTACCAACACGGACACAAAAAGGATGCGCAATTTTTCCTAGTACTGCAGCAAAGCGACTACACATGGGCGGATTGCCAATGTTAGGAGCAACACGTTGTTGTACATGGCGTCGTACGTATACCCCACTGGCCAGCCACCAGTAGTGGTCACTGCATGCTACAACACACGTTGCAATGCAGCCACCGCCAGACTACCGACCGGGGCACACAGACAAACGACCATCATCATCGAACTAGACGGCCTGCGCGGCGCTGAAGACAAATCTCTCATCCGCCCACGTAGGGGAGTCTGGTGCCGGACTAGCTGTGATACATACTAATTTGGAGTATAATAAACCATGGTATTATAAACATTAATATTTTTAATCTACAATTAATTAAACTTAAATATTATATTAGAATTATATCTTTTATGGATGCAGGGAGTATGTACTGCCAGTGGCAGACTATACACATGATTTACGGATGCAGAGAGAATGTACAACCGGCTAAATACACATGATTTAAGACATTTGTAGAGAGAAACAGATAAACTATAAGAGAGCCAACACTATATAAGCTAGTTAAAAAGGTGAGCTACAAGTTATTAGTCTTGTTCTTACAACATGCTTCTACCACTCATTCTATTAATTTATTTTGTTAGTCGTTTAAATAATATTTTTTTATAATTATTTAGTTAGCTTATTTTATTAGTCGGATTATGTATCTAGCTGACAGATACAAAGTAAATAGCCCGGCCAGCTAGCTTAGGTGAAGATGTTATACTCCTGATTGCCATCCTTTGTCTTCATATGCTGTACCAGTTTACTACGTAGCAGTTATTGTTTGTTGCTTGGATGGGCGTGCCGCGTGCACCTGCATGTGCATGGTGGTAATCAAACCGCCAACGCATGTCGTCGTAAGAAGGATCCGAGGGGCGCTGCACGCTGGCGAGATCTCTCAACTCAAGGATGGAAAGATCGAGCATCAGGTTCGGTCAGTCATCCGGACAAGAAGATACTCCTCCGTCCTTTTTTATACGTCGCCGTGAGATACGTACCATAAATTTAACTTAATTTATAGAAAATACGTACAATATTTATATCTCTAAATAATTTTGTTAAAAAACTAGATCTAAAGATCTTTCCGATGATACTACTTATGATAGTAATCGATGATATTTATTATTTATTAAAATTACCGGTATTTATGTCTTCCTGAAGCGACAAATAAAAAGGGACGGAAGGAGTACTCAACTAGAGAAGCAATGGAGGTGGAGGAAAGCGTTCTTTAAATCCACGCACGTGGGCTGTATTATTTTCTATAAATTAATTAAGCTAAATTTAAAATATTTGATTTGAGGCTTAGTCGTACTCCTATGTACTGTACATATATAGTACTACATGTAAATGTACTAGCAAAAGTCAATTCGCGACGAACCTGGCGTCATTTCATTACGCTACCACAAACAGACACATCACGCATCTTGTTCTCACTCGCTGACTGGCGGGGCCCGGACTGCGGCACCGCCACCGCCCACTGGGAGAGCGAAGCGAGGGCATAACTACGCCGCGCGTCGACGCGTGACCGACGACGTCACGTCACTTAAGCCGCGTGTATGTATGTACAGCGCACGTAGGAATATATACTGTACACTAGCGTAGGTACACTACACCCCAAGCGTGCAAAGCGGCCACGGCCGTCAGCCTGCCTGCCTGCCGTCGCGCACTGGCACAGCACAGGGCCAACCGGCCAAGCCAGGCGACGTGAATGGCCACACCACCGCGCGCGCAGGCTCGCTGGACTTTTTGGCTGACCGGTGAGGCTGGCACAAACAACGGCCAGTGTGCTCGTCCACGTCGGCCAGCGGGCCCACGGCGAGAGGACGAGTCGACGAGACGAGACCCTCGCGTCGTGCCTCTCGCTCTAGCCTTTCGCGGCGACCGAGGCTGCCGCTGGCCACGGCCGGCCGGGCAACCCATGATCCGATGGACGTCGGAGGGGACGGAAAGGCGCGTGCTGCCGCTGTGGCCAAAAACACTGCCAGCAGCCAGATCTGGTCGACGGCGACGGCAAAACACTGGAGAGTGGAGACGCTCATCGCTGTCACACGCCTCGCTCGCTCGCACTCGCAGCTGTTTCTCCCAGCTACTCCATCTGTCTCTAAATAAGTGTCACCGTAGGATACGTGCCAAAAGTTTAACTTGATTTATAAAAAATACGTGTAATATTTATATCTCTAAATAATTTTATTAAAGATCTTTCCGATAATACTATTAATCGATGATATTATTATTTATTAAAGCTGTCTAAACGCCTCATCTAGGATCGCACAAGTTTAACTTGATTTATAAAAAATTTGTAATATTTATATCTCTAAATAATTTTATTAAAGATCTTTCCGATAATACTATTAATCGATGATATTATTATTTATTAAAATTACATCTGATTTTTAAATAAGTGTCATCGTAGGATATATTTAATATTTATCTAAAAATTTTATCTTAAAAAATTTTATTAAAGATCTTTCCGATAATACTATTAATCGATGATATTATTATTTATTAAAATTATCGGTATTTGATTCTCTGGAAGCAAAATGATAGTTATTTAGGTTCGGGGAGAGAGTGACTCCTCCTCCCTCCCCTCTCGGGAAAACGAACACAAATTCCAGCGTGCGCCTCCTACTGCAACGCAAATCCATTGAAGGAGAAAGCACCCTTTTCCTTGACATTGCCTGCCGCGGCATGCGAGGTTCGGCCGATAAAGCCTGCCCCCCGACACGACACCGCCGTCTTTTTCTCTCGCTGCGGCGACGCCTAGTACCCACCCGTGTCACAGCTCCTCACAGAAGTCCTACAGAGCTGGCTAGCTGTCCCTACCGCCGTTTCTGCAACACACCGTCACGAACGAACGAACGAGCCCAAAGACTGACAGCAAGTCGTGCACCTTCCAGGAATGGTGCTCCTACTAGGATTACTGTATCTATCTATCAAAGGACAGAAATTAAAAAAGGATGAGCAATTTACAGGAGTTGAAAGCTAGGAGTCCTTCACATGGCCGGATTGGCAATATTATACATGCTCGCATACCCCACTGGTAGTAGTACACTATTACACACGCATGGTGCAACCACCACCAGTGACGACCAGACTCCAGACAAACAGACAGGCTATCATCGTCGAACTAGACGGCGAGATCATGCAGTGCAATGCAGCTCAGCCCCGCGCCCTAAAGACAAATCTTTTTCCCGGCCACGTCGGTCCAAAGCCCAAACATGCATGCTTGCCTTGGTTTTTTTAACATAACACGCCGTCACCAGCCTAATACAGACACCATCTAATAGCTAGGACTACTACCATCTACAGTAATACTATTATATATTACGTTGACGCCACCACTAGGGAGAGAGAGGAAGAGCCGGCCGGAGAGGTACGGTACGGGTGTCACGGCGCTCACCGCCGTCCTGTCATCGCGCCACCGAGCCGGTTCACGCGCCTTCCCC
This sequence comes from Chrysopogon serrulatus, assembly GCA_015844335.1. NCBI lineage: Eukaryota > Viridiplantae > Streptophyta > Magnoliopsida > Poales > Poaceae > Chrysopogon > Chrysopogon serrulatus. Next base: position 78,131 of record JADLZL010004179.1, read on the forward strand.
GGCGCCGGCCGCCCTCGCCTCGCCGCCCGTCATCGCCGTCGTCATGGTCATGGACCGCAGCAGCGGCGACTCCGACCCTACGGCACAGCAGCACAAAGTACACACGCAGAGATGCGGTTAGCCAATTACTACAAGCACCGTAGGCCGCTGCTGTGTCGCTGTGAGGTGGGCCCACCCGCGCATGCAGTGGGCCCGTACCCGTACCTTTGGACGCGTTGAAGGAGCGCTTGCAGTGGGCGATGGCGCTCTGGATGCCGTCCTGCACCTGCAGCAGCGAGTCGTCCCGCCGCTGCGGCTGCGACGACGGCGGGTGCGGGCCGTACCCCGTCCCCGTCCCCGTCCCATCACAGCCGCCGCGGGGGCATGGCCGCCCGGCGACGGCGCCGCCGCCACCGCGGACGACGCCGACCGGCTCTTCCCCAACCGCTTGCACACCTGCTTCAGCCCCGCGGGCACGCTTGGCGCGGGGGGCGCGCGCACGCCGCAGGCCACCACCACCGGCGCAGGCGCTGGGGCCGCCGCCGACGACGACGAAGGAGCCTGGGACGGCGACGGGGACGGGGATGGGGATGGCGCCGGGGATGGGTCGGGCTCCACGTCCGTCTCCTCGCCCTCGCTCGCCGTGCCGCCGAACCGGAGGCGCTCGCCGTACCGCCGCGACACCTTCACGTACAGCGGCTTGATCTTGCTCAGGTACCGCAGGACCACCTCCTTCGCGAACCGACGCTCCTCCGCCGTGATCGACGCCGACGCCGCCCCCCCCTCCTGCTGCTGCTGCTGTTGCTGGGGCTGCTCCGTCGCCGCGGCCCGGTCCGCGCCGGCGTCCGAGGTGCGCGAGCTGTTGTCGCGCGTGAAGAGCGACGCCAGCGGCGCGTCCTCCACGCGGAACTTTATCAGGAACCGGCTCGGCGCCTGCTGTTGCCTGGGCGCCTGCGCGGCGCTGGCACCCGTCGCGTCCGCCGGCGCCGGGGCCTTGGGCTTCCTCAGCTTGAGCAGCAGGACGCGGAACCTGGTGGCCGGGCGGAGCAGCGACGCCGGCGGCGGGACCGGCGCGGCCTCAGCCTCAGCCTCGGTCCCCGCCTCCGCCTCCGCCGCCGGCGCCGGCGCGTCGACGGCCACCGCCACGGCGGGTGCTGTGGCCACGCCGTCTTCGCCGCCCGCAGCGGCGGCAGTGGCGGCCACGGCGAAGTTGAACTCGACCCGCTCCTCCTCGGCGTCGGAGGCCGCGCCCTCGTCGCCGGGGACGGCGAACTCGAGGTCGAAGAAGGAGGCGTCGTCGTCGTTGCCGTTGCCGTCGCCGCCCCCGCCCCCGCCGTCCTCGCACGCCGACGCGGAGATGGTCGTCGTGGCGGATGCGGCCGCGGGCGCGCGCTGGGCGGCGGCGACCACCCCGCCGCGGAGGTACTTGAGGAAGCTGAAGGACTCCATGACGCAGGCACGCACGCACGCGCGGAACAGCGGCACGGAGAAGGAGCTTTGCTGGGAGTGTTGAGTGGGGGAGCTCCCCTCACTCGTTCACTCTCGGCGGGGGCAGTCAAATCTTGCTCCCTCGCTCGCTCGGTTCCAAGGAACTACTCCCTGCTTTGGTTACTCGCAGCTCAAAAAGACTCTTTTTTGAGGGAGCCTTTTGAGGAGGCGGAGGGGAGAGGAGGACCGGCTGCGGCTGGAGGAGGAGGACGAGGTGGTGGTGGTGGCGTTGCAGTTGCAGCATTCAATGCCAAATAGATGAGCAGCAGAACGGGGTGGGGTTGGACGGGGAGGGCGGCGTCGGCTTTCGTTTCGACGGACAGGGGCAGAGCAGGGGCCAGAGGGTCCCGTCCCCGTGCCCGTGCACTGTTGAGGCCGTGGCGGGCAGTGGGGCTCCCGTGATCTCGTCTCCTCCGGCCCTCTCCGCCTCCACGCAGGGATTTCTTTCAATGCGATCCAACCATATCTCCAGGATCTCTCTATCGAGAATTCCAAATTCTGTTTTCCAAATCTGTTGGCGCAAACCGCCAGCCCAAAGGGACGTGGGAACAAATCCAAATCCCCAATGTCTGTTGGAGCTAGATGATGTGCGTTGCGGTGAGCACGCGGAGTGACACACGTTTGACATGCACCGATTACCCGGTGGTGGGTGGTGGAGTGGCTGCGCGGCGCGTCCGGTGCATAGGCCTGGGATACTCGACCAATTTGATTATATTATTATTAAATAAAAGAAATCGATTTTGATAAAAAAAACATTCACTGAACTTGCTGTCAAGATGGACATGGTTCGATGTTCAATAGAGAATAATAGTCACAAAGATCTCTCTTTAAATAGGTTATTATCAATTCGGCTGGGTTTCGCCAAATAGGTAACAAATCGAATCAACCAGCGAATAACGCCAAAATTTCGCTGAATTACTTTGTACGCAATAATAAGAAAATGATTGGCCGACTTTTTCGTAGGATTTTTGTTAATATACTCCAATAAAAAATCAAATTAGGATTTTTGTTGTCAAACATGCGAAAACCATGAATGCGTTTTTTTTAAGTATAATTAATGACGGCTGGCGTCCATTGTAAATCCTCCATCGGCCCGGGTCCCGGCCATCGGCAATTGGCAAAGGCTACCACATGTACAGTAGCATTGTCAAATTATGGACTAATGTAGCTGGCTTACCAAAAGATTCATCAGCTGCAAAGTTATCACATGCCCAGATGTAATTAGCCGGGCCTCCACGGACCACGGATATATTTAATATTCTGCGGTGTGTGACAATTCCGGCATGACATGGGCGATGGCGAGATCAGGGACAAAAATTTTATCGGGGAATCCAAACACCCCGAATCAACCAGCGAATAGCACCAAAATTTCGCTGAATTACTTTATACGTAATAATAAGAAAATGATTGGCCGACTTTTTCGTAGGATTTTTGTTAATATACTCCAGTACTGTACAGTACAGAAGGAGGGAGTAGCAGGATTTTTGTTGTCAACATGCGAATTTGCCTCGGAATGCGTTTGGTCGACTACTCGAGTAGTAAACTGAACTGACGGCTGGCGTCCATGTCCATCCATCCTCCATCGGCCCGGGTCCCGGCCATCGGCAATTGGCAAAGGCTACCACATGTACAGTAGCGTTGCTCCATTTGGACCTGGGTGACAAACTCACACAGACTGCGTGTCAGCTGAGAAATACTAGACCCACGATCATGGCCTTCAGTCAGTCACGGGCAGCCAATGCCCAGAAGAAGGCCCCAAGCCGGGCCTCCACGGACCACGGATCAGAAGCAATGAGCTGCGGTGCTGCCCTTGCCTGTTCCGGCATGACATGGCGATGGCGAGGCCGTCCTGAGTGTCTGACGAGAGAACGTGACCATACTGATACGCTCTGCTCTTGTGTCGCATGCACATTGCACAGACAGACACAACCGGGAGCCGGCCGCTGGGACATGGGACCTGTGACTGCTGCCTCTGCCCTGTGCCTCTTGTTCGATCAGACGTGAAACGGAACGGATTGGCCCGAGTGCATGCGCACTGCAGTAGTAACCTGGAATGCGATTTTACTGCAGCCTTCATCTTGCTCATCTCTTTCTTCTATCTTTATAGTAAGGCCTTGTTTAGTTCCACAAAAGTTTTTAAAAGGAAAGATTGAAAAATATTTTTAAAAAAAACTAGAAATTTTTTTTTATTAGTTAAATATTGAATCAATGATGTCAAAATTTTTCAAAAGATGCGTCTCGTGATTTACAACAAAACTATGTAATTAGTTATTTTTTTATTTATATTTAATTTTTTTTTTCAAACATGCGGCAAAACTAAAAATTTTTGAAAGATGGACACCATTGGATTCTATAAATCAAGCTATTTTCAGAATTTTTCGTTTGTTTTTGGAAAATATTATCCAATTTTAAAAACCAACTAGTTTGAAAAGATTCGCAAGTCGGTGATTTACAACTAAACGGTTACCGAGCAAAAAGTTATTTTTTATTTATATTTAATGCCTATTTACAGACGTGAAACGGAATTGATATGATGGCACTGCAGTAGTAACCTGGAAAATTTTACTGCAATTTCATCTTTGAAATTGCATTTCTTAATCAAGGCCTAATTATAAAGCGCTGAAAGGCATGGCAGAGAACCATGGCAAGTCATCAGTGTCAGTTTACTGACCCTTGGAGCTATTGAAAGTTGACTTCGTGGTTTCCAAAGCAAAGCTGTCTATTAGTACAGCACAGTTTACAGTATAGTATTTCAGTTGTGTCCATGGCACATCATCAGTGTCAGTTTACTGACCCCTCCCACAGTTCAAGTCCTTGGATCCTCAAAGCTTGTCTGGGCTCGCTCTATGTGGAAACGGACCGCGGAGGACAAAAAGGCCTTGTTTGGGCTCACGGCCCAGTATTCCAGTTGAATGATGGTATGCAGCGACCACTGTATCTTCCGTGGAGACACAAAACTAGCTTCAAGGCCTGTTTGGTTGGCATCCAATTCTTGCCAAACTAAAACCTTGACATGTCAAATTTATAGTCATTAATTGATTCATTGCTGAAGAATTGGTGTCATTAATTTTTATGCCAAAGTTTTCACAAGTTTCTAGAATATTCTTAAACTTCATATAAAAGAGAAATTTGGCAAGCCTTTATTTTGGCAACCAACCAAGTGCTATATCAAAATTCTTGCCAAGGTTTTGGCAAACATGATTTGACATGCCTTAGGTTTGGCTTGCCCTAGTTTTAGTTTGGCAAATTTTGGATCCTAACCAAGCAAGCCCTCAATTACAATCTACAACCTGAAAAACTTATTTTGTTCTTCAAACACGGGTTTGCGTCGATTTGGATATTTAATTTGAGTTTTCACAATGCACGTACGAGATACTATTTTCAGGGGCCTGCTGTCGAGAGAAATGGGCCGCAAATGATAGAGAGGGCCGAAGATCCACTTGGGCTGACGGCCAATATTCTTGAAGCTGACGAGCTGAAAGAGGTCGACAACGGTGCTAATGTGGCTCACGTGGCAACTCCGGGCCCCTATGTTTTGAAACTGGCGTCCTTCTGTCAGACCGTGCAGGTGGCTATTCTTTTTTTCGGAGGATGTTAAATTTTCCCAAATGTTTAACTGTATAAAATTTCGCAGAAAGAAAGACACTACAAAATACATATAGACTCAACTTTGACTAGGTTTGTAAAAATACGTACATCATTTACGTCTATAAATAAATTTATTATGAAATATATTTAATGATCAATCTAATGATGCTAATTTGTATTATAAATATTAATATTCATTCATTTAGATATAATTGGTTAATTTTCAAAAATTAATTTCTTCGGAAGGAACAATAACTTCTATTTTGGGACATAGATAGTACATTCATTTTCAAACCGAGAAAATGGCTTCTTTAAATAATAAAGCGTTGTTGTTTCAAGCATTTCTAATGAGAATACAATTCTTGTTGACATAGTAGTTTACTACCACCTTCCGTCCCAAATTAGTCTCTCTAAAATATAGGCCATTTTGGATCTAGTTTTTTCCAAATTTATGGAGATATATACTAACATATTTTTAGAATGCATGAAGATATGTTGAGGTACTCCTAGAAAAACTAAAATGATGTATAAATTGAAACACAAGAGTAGATTATTATACTCTAAATTACATTTACGCTCAACTCTCCATAGTAGTACAAGTAAAACCTCCTGAGTGAGGGCTTTTGGTAACCCTAAACCCAAGCCCTTACTAATGCACAATAAATTGCCATCGACTTGCTCATACCTCCAACCTTTTCTACGATTAGGGCAGCCCCAGCGTAGGCCTATACCAGTAGCAGACTCAACAAAAAGCACGGGTGAGGCTATGTTGCACAATTCACTCTCCCAATGCAAGCATACAACACCTACTCTTTTCATGGTCTATCATTTGTACTTGTGACACAAACTTTTGTCAGAGCTTTTATATGCCTCCCGCTCACAACGCCCTTCCTACCATGTGCTCTAATCGTTTGGCAGACGAAGATATCTGCAGGATGCTACGATGGTCTGCGGAGCATACAACGATGATGATTTGGACACCAAATACTGACACGGGGGACGAGGCTAATGTACACGCTGTAGCGATCCAAACAAACAAGCATGCTAGTATTCAAATTGACAGGAAAAGAAAAAAAGAAAAATGACGATGGTCGATATCATCAGAGTACACAAGGATACGACTTTTTTTTTTTATCCGCGGGGCCCACCCGGAATCGCGTTCGCTAATAATTCAAACGGCAAGAGATTCCGAATATTACTGTATTTGCGGGCCCCAGTCCAGCAGAAAAGGTGAGTGGTGCAGGTGTGATTGGGGTGCCCTCCACGTTGATTCCGCCCACCTTTCCACGGTTAACGCCACCTCCGCGCTTCTGCTACGCGTACCATTCCTTGTGCACCCCAGCGCGAGCTGTATTACCTTTTTTTTTTGGTGAGACAAATATAAGATTTGATTTGATGCAGTGCAATGATGCCCATGATTTATCCTAGGCTCTAAAGCAACACGACAGGGATAATGCTCAGCTAAATAAAGTAAGTCTACATGGTTTTAATATGGCGATCAAACGCATGCTAGTACAAACTCATAAAAGAAGGTACTTGTGTGCCTGGCCATAATGACATGGGACTTTAAATTTTTTGAACTACTTGTACTCGATTTGTAAGGATTTGATTTTTTTTCGTCGCAACTTAATGGATGCATAGTGTTTGTCGCAGCATGCATTATTACAAGATGAAGTCACTTGCCAGTTGTTGCGCACAAGGCTAGCTAAGAGCTCACATTTACTAGTATCGCGAGAGAATTAACTGAGTTCCCTTGTCCAACTACGTTTAATGTCTTTTCTCTCTTTGTAACCTTTTTTTTTTAAATGTTTGTCTCTTGTAACTCATTACTTTCTATTTAACATACACATAATCATTTTGTTGGGCATTTGCAACATTTCTAAAAGTGCCAAATATGGTGTATTTGCAATGGCTCAACACACTCCATCTACATAGTGGTTGTACCAAAACAAAATAAAACTATTCTAAATTATAAGTCATTTTCAAATTTTTGATACATATCAAAATAAAGTATTAGATCTCTTCTTTAACTGTCAAAGCATGGCTTGCGAAAATGAGACACATGGGGCTCTGGATGCATGAAATGTTCTTCTCCAACCGAAAAGTCGAACAAACCCGTGTACACCAAGCGTTACTCTCTCTGATTCGAACACCGAAAGCATTTCGCCGTCCGGCCGTCCAGCTCGGACCAAACCCCACTCGATCCATCTCCACCGTCCAATCCAAATCTGACGTCCCCGATTTCACATCAACCCTAAAACCCTCTGCACGCCTATAAAAGTCCCAGCGCACGAAGGGAGGAGACCAGATCTCCCCCATTTCTGCTCTCCACGCCGCCTCCGCCCCCGCAGTCTCCAATCACCGCGATGGCGGAGCAGCCGCAGACGCACGAGGAAGGCGGCGCGAGCCCCAAGCACGAGTCCCTGATGGAGAAGCTCGCCGACAAGCTCCACGTCGGGGGCGGCAAGGGCGACTCCTCCTCCTCGTCCTCGGACTCCGACAACGACGAGCGGCCCCGCCCCTCGGCGCCGCCCGCGCCCGCCGACGAGGCCAAGCAGCCCTCCTTCTCCGACTCCGCCGCCATGGCGGCCGCCGACGCCAAGGCCAAGGTGTTCCGCCTCTTCGGCCGCGAGCAGCCCATCCACAAGGCCCTCGGTGGAGGCAAACGTATGGCTCTGTTTTCCACGCTCTGAATGCTGCTTGCTTTTTGGCTTGAAATGGATACTAGATCGGATCTGGGTCCGGAGGATCTGGGTGGTCTTCGGTGCGGGTTGCGGACCACTAGATCTGACTGCTTACGTTTTTATGGAATAGGGCTAGCTAGGGTTTAGGAAGTGAACGGTCGTCGATCGGCCAGCGCAGTGCCACTGATCGTGTGATCTTACCTGTCCATGACAAATGGAGGCGGCTAGTATGCTCGGTTACTCTATGCTTGCTTCAAATTTGATCAATGCAAGCCATCGCACTTCGGCACTTATCCGATCCGTATGTCGTGAATACTTTTCACTGCTATTAAGCTTGTCTGAACTGTGGCACACAGTAGTTTTTGCAGTGTCTGGCCTGCTACACGAATTTTGATGCCATTTCTGTAACTATCATACTGCAATTGCATTATAAACTGCTTAGATGACCTGTAAGCAATATTGCCAACCACTTGAATTCGTGTGGTCTCTTGTGTTTAACATGGTGTAACCAATTGATTAGCTGCTTCCATATGCTTTGTCACGTCTGCCCTCTTATTTCAGAGGTTTTCTGTATTTTTATATGAGGATCAAAGCTGAAGGGGCCTTTTGATTGCATTGAGTTAGGACTGAAAATATGAAGTATTTAAGTTTGCAAAAGAAGAAACATCTGGTAGCCTTTACATTATGTTTATCTCAATAAATGGCATTTCATTGGAGCTGTTTAATACTACCTTATCTACACTGAAATGGAAAGGTCTTCCTTTATAGAGATTGTGATGCTTGTGTTGCTGTGTCTGGTTATACGTCTTTGATGCAAATAAATGACAACAAGCACACTATTTACTCATCCGTTTGTCTGAAGCTGATATTCTCCTGTCTTAAACTTGATGATTGATAAACTTTATTGGTGTAATGAGAATTCTGAGACTTAAATACCTGGTTGTCTGTCATTGTACCTACCATATTCATTACTGTTCTCTATTTTGCAGCTGCTGATGTGTTCATGTGGAGGAACAAGAACATCTCTGCTGGAGTACTTGGTGGTGCCACAGCAATCTGGATCCTGTTTGAATTGCTTGGCTACCATCTTCTTACTTTTGTTTGCCATGGTCTCATTTTCTCCTGGGTGTTCTCTTTCTCTGGTCTAATGCTTCATCGTTTATCCACAAGTAAGATCTCAGCTCAGTATCATAAATTGCTCAAACTTATAAAAAATACAAGTTTATTTGTTGCTAGTTAGATGGGCATAGACTAATTTCATGATGTAAAATTCTACCTATTAATTCAGGGCTCCCCCAAAGATCCCAGAGGTGATCATTCCTGAAGATTTAGTTGTCAACATTGCGCTATCCACTCGTTATGAGATCAACAGGGCCTTTGCCAATCTCCGCCACATTGCTCTTGGCCGGGACATAAAGAAGTTCCTAATGGTATGTCTACCATATCATTGCCTACGATGAACAATGGATCATATAGCAAGCTACACTTGTCTCATTTATTCTCTATTGGAAAACTTAGGTTATTGCTGGGCTTTGGTTGCTTTCTGTTCTTGGAAATTGCTGCAACTTCTTGACCTTGGTTTACATTGGTAAGGGATTAAAGCAAAGAGAACATCGTTTTTAACCCCTCTTCTATTATCTGATTGGCTGACACTGTATATCTTCCTCTTATGCAAAACAGTCTTTGTGATGCTGCACACAGTACCTGTCCTGTATGAGAAGTATGAGGATCAGATTGACTCTTATGGCGAGAAGGGGTGGGTTGAAATTAAGAAGCAGTACGCCGTATTTGATGAGAAGGTTCTGAGCAAAGTACCAAGGGGCCCCCGAAAGACAAGAAGCACTAGAATCAAGTGATTCGAGGTTGCTCTTAGTAGGGAATGCTAGCAGTCGGTTCGAGTTTCTCAGGAGGCAGCGCTTGTTGGTACGAGCATGAATTTGCCACCTATGCATTATGTCGTGTATGGCTGCTTTGTTTTTTGGTCTTTTGATGGGAGTAGCCGAATTGCTAGCTTTGCCCTTCATCAGTGATGCAGACGCAGCATACGATTTTCGGTAGTGCTGTTTGATTTTGATCTGTGTTGTAAGATCTCTGCAGACTGTACCTTCGACACTGTTTTTGCTACATATCAATGCAGTTTGGAATTTGATGATATTTATTTTGTGACCTTTTGCTGAGCTTAACAAATGCAAGTTTCAATGGCTTTGGTGGGTAAAAGTCTGTTTAGCGTGTTCTTGTGCTCTGTTTTAGGGTGTGATGAGCCTTTGGTGCCCTGAATTGTACAACTGTCTTAAAATTACTGAACAATCTCAAGTTTGATCGGCTGATGGGGCATGATGCTGGCCTTGATTTTGAACAATCTACACTGCAGGCTGGGCCCATCTGAGCTGCAGATGATGGCTGTTTGGACTGCTGTCAAGTGTCAACAGACAGCGACGCCCCCTAGACGTGGGTGCGATTTGGGGACATTGATGTGTTGGTGATATATGCGAAGCTTTGGTGCTTTTTATAAAAACAGTTATAGGTAGCGTTTTTCATTCCCACTCTTAAATTTACTGTGTCTAAAACCGCCGCACCCCCCACCCACCCACCCACCCCACACCCACCACCACCACCACCACCACCACCAAAAGAGTTGAAGACAGTGAAGAGGTATATTATGTGGTTCTCCGTGACTACAAGGTATAGGGAGGATTTTTTTTTTTCGTTCTTATTCTTAAATTTAGTCTCTATAGTTTACTCAAACGTTACTCACTGTCTTCAATAACAAATGAAATGTATCAACCATAATCACACCGTCTCAGCCTGCAAATCATTGTCATTTCTGTTCTTTAATAATGAGAGTGTGTCTGTAGGTCGGGTTTGGTTTGCGAGCGGGGCGGGCAGGAATGAGGTGGAATAGTCGCATATATGCGCTGTTAGCCTTTTGATGGCACAGCAAGCAAGCATATAGTAAACTTAAGGAAATCGGAGAGCAAAGAGGACTTACCAATCTGTACTGTACCTGTGTCAAGCAAACAGAAAAGGACTCTAGGGCTCAGTTCAGCTCTAGGCTATGCGACCAGGCAAGGAGAAAGAAAAAAACAAGTACAATCTGCACCGCAGATTCATTATTAGTGTAATACAACCACCACACAGGCAAACTGGAATTCAGGTGGAGATAAAATATGTTCTTCCTTGTCCTACAGCAGAAACTGGCTTTCACGACCTGATTTCTTGTCCCCTAACACTCCCTCGTTTCTCATACATGTTCGGCCTATTTCCTCATGGCTGTTTTGTGCTCTACTCTACTTTTCAAATTATGTCCATACATTTTGCGTGTGATGTTCATATTGCTCAGAGGAAGTATGTCAATTGCTCCTTCTTTCTGGAGCCGCCTTCACCATACAACTCGTTCCATTGCCTCAGCTCGCTCATTATGGCACCTTCAGCAGCAAAACTTGCAGCCACCTGAATTTGAGAGTTTACAGAATATTAACAACTTTGAACTGACATTAGTTTATTTTTCAAGTTGAGAAGTGTTAATCTGCTTCCACATCGTTTCAAATTCCACTTGATATGATTAGAGGATGGATTCACCTGGTTCTTTGCTTCCTTCAGATCTGTCATGTTCAGCGGCCTTAGAATGATGGTCTCCTCCTTTTCTTTCTTTTTTGGAAGATCCGATGGAGTTTCTCCTTTTTCACGCTTCAGCTTCTCCTGAAGAATTGAAGTTTGCATAGTGAATTCATTCACAAAATTTACCATGAATTAAATTCTTAAGATGCTGGTGGGTTTGGTTTGATTACCAGCTCCTTCTTTCTTTCTTTCTGGATTAGCTCCCTCACAGGGCGATATGCTGCCGTTGTGCACAGGTTCTGTCAAAGAACAAATCAGAGTTGAGCAAAACTGATCTCTACTTCTTGAAACAAAGATACACAGCTCCCTTGAGTTGAGCATGGTGTCTTTTTTTTTTTTTTTGGATGTGCAGGGGAGCATGTGTGTGCATTCATGTTTCATGCTACTGACCTTGAGATCACTTCCACTGTATCCTTCTGTCATGGTTGCTAGCTCCTTAAAGTCCAGCCCTTCATCAACTTTCTCCTTTGACAAAAGTCGCCGCATTATGAGTTCCCGACTTTCCATTGATGGTAGACCTACCATGATTCTGTTGAAGAAAGAGAACACGGCTCAGGGAACAAACCGAGGGATGCATAAATGTTACTAGCATCTTGGGGAAAATATACAAACCTTCGCTCAAACCTACGGATGATAGCCTCATCAAGATCAAAAGGCCGGTTGGTCGCAGCAAGAACAAGAATTCTCTGATCCGGTCTTGACAATAGGCCATCCCAGTGTGTCATAAATTCATTCTTGATCTTCCTCATTGCCTCATGCTCTCCAGCTCTGTTCCGCTGCCCAAGCATGCTATCAACTTCATCGACGAAAATGATGGTTGGTGCTACTTTAGCAGCTAACGTGAACAATGCTCGAACATTCTTTTCATCTTCACCAAACCACTTTGACGTGATAGTTGACATAGAGACATTTATAAAACTTGCTTGAGCTTCATTTGCTATAGCCTTGGCAAGCATAGTCTTGCCTGTTCCTGGAGGACCAAAAAGTAATATACCTCTGCAGGGCTTAAGAAGACCGCCTTTGAAGAGGTCAGGCCGTCTAAGAGGAAGCATGACAAGCTCTTGAAGGGATTCTTTGATATCATCCAAGGCACCAATATCATCAAATGAAACTCCAATTTCATTAGCAGGTATCACTTCTGGTCTAATACGCTTTTCAAACTCATTATCTGGTGCTACTTCCTAATGGAGGAAAGATTGAAAATTACAAGTTACAGACTAGCAATTGGTAAATTAGTTCCCCTAGGGCACGCATAGAAAACAATTTTCTGAAAGATGTAGTTAGAATAACATTACCGGTGCTTTTGCAGCTGGAGGTGGATTATCCTTCTTTTCCGGTTCTGTTTTGCTCTCAGTTCTAGGAGCAGGGGCACTAGAGGGAGCAGCAGCAGCAGCCGGAGGCCGAACAGGTGGTAGCAATGTTGCAGGTTTTGTTTCTGATTTTGCAGTGGTTGGAGCAATTGCCTTTTCAGCAGCCTGTATATTTGATGTATGGTATGTGAATACATACAATTTTTAAATGTTCTTGAGACAAGTGAAATGAGAATACCCAGGGGAATTAGGCATCTCCATATTAAGAAGATAAGGTGAGCCTAAAGGATTCAAACTTAGCTAATTTCTTAAGTTTTTATAAAGGGTAAAATATTTTAAATCATCTGGGCCATATCAATCCAAACATTGGTTGCATATTCTCATTTTCTCAGTGCCAATCTGAATGTCATTGTTTTGTTGTAACCAATGGTCATCTTTTAAATGGGTCACTTCAAAAAATTTGTTATAACATCATTGACAATCTAGTAGCCTTCTTCAACACATAGGGAAACAAGATAACAAAAGCTCAGAATGTAGCATTAAGAGTAACACCTTTTTCTCATCTTGTGTATATTTAGTAGTGTACATATATAATATGTCATCACAAGAGTAAACAATGGTATTTTTCTTTTATTTATGTGTATCTATCAGTGTATATCTTGATTAATCATAATATTACATCGACAATGATGATCATTTAATTTAACAAACCTTTAAGGCATCATCTGTCAGTTCCAATTTCATGCTGTCCTTATCGCTCATCTTGTTGCCTTGAAAAATTTCCAATGCGTGGGACAAGCTGTTCAATGAAAGAGACATAAACCGAGGAAGAAATGAAAAGATCTACAAAGAACTATATTTAATCTGCTAACCTCTTTGTGGATAGAACTAATCTCCCATTTCGGTACTCTGGATCTTTGTTATTCATCAAGTGATATGAAACCGCAGACACCACAATTTCCTCTATATACTTACTAAGGCACATAGTATCAGATAGGCAAATCGAACCTAAATCATCACATTCAAGATCATTTTCTGCAAGGACTTCCATAATATGATTTCGGTTATCTTGATACTGAATCATCTTCATGTCTTCTTCTAATTGGGAGTTCCAACTTACAAGGTGGTTTTCATTTTCAGGTGGCTTGATTTCTATATTATATGGGAACAGAATAGTCAATCTGTCATCCAATTCCTCATCACTGTCCATATCTACAATCCTTGACCCAAGGACTAACACTGGCCCTTCAAGCTTGTTTAGTAGTTTTTCAAACAAGAGATACATTTTTGGGGACTTGTGAAGAAACTTCTCAACATCTCTTATATAGAGTACAATTGGGTACTTCTTGGACACTGAATGCAGAACCTTATACAATGCTTGTACAAAAATTTTCTCATCAAAATTCCAACTGCTTGTGCGTCTAAGAGGAGCTGCATTGATTATCAAACATGACCATGAGAACAGAAAAGATTTATAAATCAAATTTGACATTGCAGCTAGAATTTCAAAGGTAACAGCTGTGACAAGTTGTATGTTTCCTTCAAGCTTATTCACTTCAGATATTCTTGTTTGCTTAATAATTTCAACTATTTGCATACAGAGTGTTATTTTCAGAAAAAAAATAATGTGAAAAAAATCTTTACCACGTTCACGGTCCGCAATATTAAAGATGTATTTTTCTTTTTAAAAAAGGCAATCTAATCTAATGCTAATAGTTCTGATTCTTGCAGTTTGCTCGTAATAGTAAACAGGAAAACTTAGAATATTACCCAGTGACATGAATTCTTAATCATGTGCCACTATAAGTGTTTCAAAAGAACATCTTATGACCTGTATTAGTTGAAGGTCCTTGTGAAGACATGCTACTCAGATCAGAGGAAGTTGATGCATTTCTTCTGAGCTTCGGCAAGTTGCTCATACTTTCAGAACTCCTGTAAAATTACATAAAGAAGAGCATACAAAAAATAAAATTAATGCATTGTAGTTTCTGTAATAAGCTCACTAAAGCCTTTTTTTTTTAAAAAAAAAAAGAATGCACCAAGGTATGCTATTCTCCCACCTTAATTTGACATCTGTCATGCTGTTTTGTCTACGTATAGTTCCTGAGATAAAAGCCAAGTAAGTTAATAAATATGCAGCTGCATTTATAAACTAAAAGAACAACATTCAGTTATTGTATTCTTCAGTAATATACATGCAAGTGAATTCACTTTTACACTGGAAGAGAATCTTTTTTTTCTGCACCATTCAGAATAAATGGCAACTAACAGACTTAAAGTCAAACCAAAATTTATCCTTAAAAAAATCAAATCGACACACGGCAGGTGAGATTATGTCAAAGGAGAAACATGTACATCTTTTTTTCTGTGTCAGGTTCTCAAATAACTAAGACTACAGGTAAATACTGAGGTAGACTACTGTTCCAAATCTGAGGTAGACTACTAGAGCACCAAGCGAAATACTGCACCACAATGAATACTAAATGCCCAGGTGTCACCTTTGGGCTGTTCCTTTTGTGGAAGAATTGAAAGAGATCCAAGCAATCCCGACACACGTTCAAGCGTCGTCTCAGAGATTGATCTTTTAAAAGGCTGACAAGAAGAAAAAAATGCCGTTCTATTAGAAATTAATCAAGGCATGAGAATCTGTGAAGCACCAAAAAGATCAAAGCTTGGCAACAATATTACACCATCATATCAACGAAAAGCAAACTGAACGCACCAGTAATTTTTATTAATAATAACTACACCTGGATGACGCTATGGGCATGTCACAAGATAAGCTAACCTCATCAGAAAGTCAGAATGTTTTGAAGGCCTTACCTTCTCTGTGCTGCCACCAGTCCCATATTTGCTATGGATCTGCAAGGAAGGACACTTGGTTACAAAATAAACACAGCCTGTGAACGAAGGGAGAACGTTTTGGCCAAACTGACCTTTATAAGAAAATCAGTAGGATCTAGCAAGAGCAACTTCGCTTGAAAATAGTGGGCAAGCGCCTTGGCAAGCATCTGCTGGTATAGCTCTTCAAGGCAGGAGTTTTAGTTCAGTGATGCAGAAATAAACTGGCTGAGAGAGTGTCAATTCAATCCAAGATGATAATGTACCTGCAGGACCTGACAGCAGAATTGTACGACTGGCTGGAGCAAGGTTCCTGGTGTACTTAGAAATCTCTGCTTGCTTCAAGTGAACGTACGCAGCGCTTGTAAGCACAACACGTGTTTGCTCACTGCGGATTGGAAACAGAGAAGAAGATGAGTATAAAAGAGCAAGTGTGGTGCACATCAAAGTACCAAAGGGAATGGGGCAGAAAACAGAGCTCACTTCATGCAGGGCATCCCGTCATTCATACATGGTCAGATCAGACACAATCAATTTAGTTTTTTAAGCATCAGTAAACAAATACCATAAAACACACATTTTTTGCTCATCCAAAACCGACTTAGCCTAAATAAAGCAGGAAAAGATTGAAACACAGCAAAACTGTTCCATCCTTTTTTTTTTTCCCAGAACGATTTCTGTGACCACCTTTCGTTGCAGCCATCTGATTGCACCAAGGCACCTGCGAGATCTGCTTGTTTTTCCTCTGTACAAAAATCTAACGCTTTGTCTTGCCCTATGAACGAAGAAATCTGAAACAAGGTATACTGGTTGTTTTGTTCATCGACAGCGACCAGAGGCAGAGTTTCTTTGCTGACCCCTGACCCTGAGCCTGAAGATCACACAACCTTTCCTACCTTTTATTTATCCAAGTTGTTCTTTTTTACTCTACCTCAGAGAACACGCAGCTACGACTCGTTTCATGTAGCATGCACACACATAACAGGGTAAAAAAAAAAAGGAAGAAAAATGCATGAAAAGACAGATCCGAAGCAGGCAAGGCGACGACACAGCAGCTGGAGGCTGGAGCAGTCTCTCGTCTCGTCTCATGAAAGGAGCTCTGTACGAACTGACGTGCGTTGCCTGGTTGTTTCCTTTCCTTTCGTTGGTGCAGAAGCAGAAAGCAGCAGAATTGATGCGAGGATCGGAGCACGTAGTACGTAAAGAAGGAAGGACGGAGGAGGAGGAGGAAACTCGACCTGAGGTAGTACGGGAACTCGTCGAAGGTGACCTTGCTGTCGGCGCCGTTGACGAGGAGGCGGCGGAGGTCCTGCTCCACCCTCTCAACGGTGACCCCGGCGGCCCTGGCGGAGGCGGAGGCGCCGCCAGCCCAGGGCGCGGACGCGAGGCCCAGGCCGACGCCGACCCCGATCCCGATCCCAAGCGCCGACATCACCACGCTCTTCCCCTCCATGGCCGGCGGCGGCGATCGACACGACACGATCCACCGACGACGGCGGCGGCGGTGCGGCTAAAATTAAGAGGTGCGTGCGGCCGGGGCGGGGCGGGGCACGGAGGGAGGATGGAAGAGAAGAGGCAGGCGTGGGCGGCCGGCAACGAGGCAACGAGCAACGGGTGGTGGCGTGGGGTGGCGGCCCCTGGAGAGGTGGAAGCGGAGGAGCGCAAGTGCCGGGCCTCTGCTCGTTGCCGTAGCTAGCTAGCTTCTCGGTCCTTCGCTGCCCTGCCTCCTCCTCCCACGCCTCTCTGCTCCCTCTGCTCTCTGCTCAGGCAGGCACAGGGGCAGGCTAGGCTGGCGGTGCAGTGCAATGGCGCGCCGGCACGCGGCCTGCGTACGTGTGCGATATAGCGATACACGCACGTACCGCTAGCCTTTTTCTTTTCCTTTCCTGCGGCGAATGCGATGGACGCCGTGGGCTCGCTCGGCGGCCTCTGTGCTGTGGACCTGTGGTACGGTATGGTGGCATGCATTCTTCCGCTCGGGACCTCTGGCATCGTTGTAATTAACTAATTATGAATAAACCCCATGGTGCCATTTCCTGCGTGGCTCCATATATAGCTTGTTTTGTCTTGTCTTTGTGTTGGGACTGATCATTCTCATTTTGTCCCGAGAAATTGACTAATCTCAAATTTAACAAATAATATTTATAAAAAAGTAATAATACTTATCATATTAAATATATATCATTAGATTAATTATATCATATATTTTTATAGTAAACATATTTAGAGATAGAAATGTCAATATTATATTATTGTTTTCCTAATTCTAGTCAAAATTTTAAGAAGTTGACTCTTGAAATACGAGATGAGCAAGTATTTTGAGATGGAGTATATTATTTTCTGTTTCATTGTCTCTTAGCTTCAATTCTACACTATGTATTATAGTTTTTTTCTTAAATATAAAAAAGATTTGCGCATCTTTTATATTAAGGACGAGAATAGTGAAAGTGACAACGACGCGCCACGAATGTGGCAAGAGAGGAGAAAAAAAGTATTATACAATCAGCTATACCCTCCTCAGCCCAATTAGACCATGGTCCTTATTTACTGTAGTTACTTCGGGCCTATTTGTTTCCTTTAGTCACTAAAGTTTAGTCCCTAAAGTTTAGTTCTAGTGTGTTTGGTTCTAGGGACGGCATTAAAGAAGGATATGTGCTCACAACTTGGGCTTTAGCTCCTTTTAGTTCCTCCTTACTCCCTCCATAGTTGAATTACTTGACGTTCTGGCCCCTTGGTCCATTTTCAAAAAGATCGACGTTCTGGCCATCGTGGAGTAGTTGTGGACGAGAAGAGGCTGACCCCGCCCGGGCCTCCGTTCGTTGCCCGTTCGAATAACTCGCAATTAATCGCGGAGCCTCGCTGCCCTGTCTCGCAATTACTCCGCTCTCTCTGCTCCCTCTGCTCGCGCCTCGGCAGGCGCAGGGGCAGCCCCTAGGCGTCGCCATGAAGCGGTGCAGTGCCGGTCGGCGCGCCGGCACGCCCGGCCTGCTGCCCTGACGTGCTCGCCGAACAGCGCCATTTCAATCAGCCAAAAAAATGAACCAAAACTAAAAACGAACAGCGCCCAGTACAAACTTCCTCTTTTCCGAATTCCTGCGGCAGCGGCGCCTCGCCCGAGCAAAAAGAAATCGCCGCAGCCACAACGCACGACGCCCAACGCTCACAAAAATCCATCCATGCAACATCGGGTGGGGCAAAAAGATAGTGCCCGGTCGAATGGACCTGGCCATCGCCACCATGCACTAGCCACCGCTGCCAAACCTCGTAGTGAGCATCCGCAATTATATTTATTAACTAGATTAATAATTAAACCCTTGGTTACCACAATCATATCCTGCGTGGCTAATTCCAGTATGGGGATCGACTAAAACTACTAAAGTTTTGCACCTCTAAGGGGTGTTTAAAAGTTTAGGGACTAAAATAGACTTAACTTTAGTTACTAAACTTTAGTCCTAATGAAATAAACAGACCCTTCCCAGTTCTACCCATCCCTTGCTAAAAAAATGCAATTCTCAGTTTTTTATAAAGATACTAAGTAATGTTAGAGTAATCATGAAATGCAATGTTTTATAAAAGTATTATATTGAATCATAAAATATTAATAAGGATTGATATGCTTTTTAGTATAAACCTAGCTAAACTTAAGAAATTTTGACCGAGTCAAATCCATGACAGTATGTACGGGACGCCAGTTGCATTAATTGCACCGTCGCCTGGGTCCAGAAAACCATGCGTCGTCCATCCCGATTCCATGGGCCGCCGGCACCGCAGTTCACAGATCACAATGCGCCACCACCGTACCGGCCAGGTGCATGCACCGCCGGCGCCGCCGCGGCATTGTCGATGCACTGCCAGTTTGTCGATGCACTGTCGATGCACTGCCGGCTATATTATAATCTCTATTTTCATTGTCTCTATAGCTTCAAGATTCTACACTATATATTCTCCCGCATCCCTTTTCTATATCATACTTTCTATCCACTATGGGGACCTACTTGTCATTTTATCTAAATATATTCATGTGGGATCTAGTTTTGAAGGATTAATTGCAACGAATTTAATGTGGCAATCGGAATTTAATTTGGATTTGTGGTTTAGTTAAAACATTTTTACAAGTTGAAATGGCGGGGCCTGCCACTGAGATTCCCTGCACATGGTCTCTGGCTATGGCCACGTTCGCGCGTTGCGTCCGCAAAGACGCTAGGAATGCCGGCCATCACGCGTTTACCGTTAAAGTTTGGTTCCCTAGCTCTTTTAACGCTACACGCTGATGTGTTTTTTACCGGAGTGCATCCCGTTTGTCTTTGAGACCAACGGACGGTGCTGTAAAGGCAACCGGTAAGCCATTTAAAGAAGGACATGTGTGCTCGGGTACGCCATCCGGGGCGCAACAAGCGTTCGCCGGGTATTGGCAGTTAGTTTTTTAGTTCCTCCCATCGACTAAAAACTACTTCGGATTCAAAGACCTCCAAAAGTAAGGGGTGTTTGAAAGTTTAGAGACTAAAACAGACTTAACTTTAGTTACTAAACTTTAGTCCTAATGAAATAAATGCAGACCCTTCCCAGTTCTACCCATCCCTTGCTAAAAAAAAAAAAAAATGCAATTCTCAGTTTTTTTATAAAGATACTAAGTAATGTTAGAGTAATCATGAAATGCAATGTTTTATAAAAGTATTATATTGAATCATAAAATATTAATAAGGATTGATATGCTTTTTAGTATAAACTTAGCTAAACTTTTGACCGAGAAATCCATGACAGATTATGAATGGAAAATCTGACGGAAGAATCCATGTATAAAAGTAAAAAGAACTTGGACGACACAGTTGGATAAATTTAGCACCGTCGCCGATGGTCTCAGGCATGATCCATGCGTCGTCCATCCTGATTCCGTCCCATTGAGTTTGTCACCGGGACCGCCATTTTATTCGATCATTCGCCTTATTCAAATTTTTTGTATAAATATAATTTATTTTATTATGACTTCTTTTATCAACAAAGCTTGAATATTGATTGATTTATTTTATTATTTGCATAAATATTTTAAATAAGGGATTCAGGCATGTTCAAAAATCCTGCCGCGGTCTCCTTGCTGTACGCACGGTCGGCTTTTCTCGAACTGCGCGCCATGCTGTGCTGGTAACGTATTTTGGGGCGTCACCGCCGTCACGTCGCCCGTGCCAACTGTACTGCTAGGCCCATCTGTCACATGCATGGTCCTGCGCAACGACATCGACATGCATGTTGCCGCCGAAGGCTGGGGCGCATGGCGCGCCGCCGCCGGAAAGTTGCGCCGCCGCGCGGGACCATACCAGCCGGCAAAACGTGAAGGCCGCCAGTGTGACAGGAACGAGTAGTCCAGTACTACCGCTACCGGCCGGCTCAGCTAGGCAAGATGAGCGCCGGCAAGAAATCCAAACGCACCGTTATTTGTTACGAGAATGATCTTGTCCACAGAAGTCTGTCCGAGCAAAGATTTTAGGTTTTTTGCTTTGCTACTGTGAGCAGGGCCAAAGATTATGTTTCATTTACTTCGATATATATCTGATGTTCTCTTTGAAATGGAGAATTTCTATTTTTTTGTATTTTTCTATGAAAATAAATTGATTATATGAAATCTCACCAACATTTCTAACTGCTACTAAAAGTATGCTCCATCCATCCTAAAATTGTACACTTCTAGAGTTTTGGCGAAGAGATCAATGTTTTACATATATATATATATATACTCCTAAGAAAAGTGCTCTAGATGTAACTATTGTACTCTCTCAATTCATAAATATTTGTCATTATTGGTGTGCATGTCGTTAAATTATCTAGATTTATAGAAAATATTAGCAATCCTCTAAATAAATATATTATAAAAATAAATTTAGCAATCTACTTCCTCCATGTTGGTAAAAGAAGTTGTTTTTGACGGCAACACAGTCTCCAAAGTATAACTTTAACTTCATATTTTTGTAAAAGTACTCATCATAAAGTGATATATTTATACTTTTATGAAAGTATATTTTAAGACAAATCTATTCATATGGTTTTCATATTTCCAAACTCAACAACTTAAAAGTTATTCATGATTTATGTTCCTAATGTTTAACTCAAACCTTGTCTAAAATGACTTCCTTTATCAATATGGAGGAAATATCTAATAATATTAATTATACTATAAATATTAATAAGTATTTTTTAAACAACTTGTCAAAGTTATTTTTTAAAAAGTGAAAAATGACAAATAAAAAAGAAACAGAAAGAGTACTTTGGAATAAGAGAACGTAGACAAGGACAACTAGATTTACGTGGTCTCATAGCAAGTGATATATTTATTTTGAGAAAAATTTTGAATTGTAGAAGTGTACCTTAAATTTTTATAAAGCCAAACCTTATTAGCTATTTCTATTAACATGCAAGTTATGCACCTCACATTCTACTATTAGTATATTTATTTATAGTTAACTTGTTTTTACAATTATAATTAAGATGTATTTACAATTATAATTAAGATATATTATGTATTTAGTTATTCATATCTTGTCACATCAATCTTTAATTTTTATTTATAATTATTTATCTTTTTATATGAATAATTTTATTTTAAATCATCAACAATTTCGATGACAATGGGCATCGTACTCACCTAGTTTATTATACGGCCGAGAGATGTTCTTTTTCCCTTTTATAAGCGGAGGGAACTGTACTCCCGGGCTTTACATCGGCATAGTACTCGTCGAGACTGTTCTAGTGCCAACTTCTGCTACTGGGCCACGTCGCCCATCTTTAGCACGGAGTAAACGGACCTGCGACCCGGGGCTTGGGCTGCTACGTGTGCGCACGGGAGTGGCTGAGAGGCTACGCGGCATGCATGCAGGGCGCTTCGTGGATCGAGGTGTCCAGCAGTCCAGCCCAACAAAAATATCCATCACAACGTTGCCCCACGCCCGTGGGCCCCACCCAGCCCCAATCACCCGTCGATCTTGCAGAAAAGTCCTTCAGATCGCCAAAAAAGAGAGAGAGAGAGAGACGCGGCCTGTAGAGAGGGAGCAGGCGGACAGGCCCGCCGCCTGCGTCCGCGTCCGCAACTCTCTCCTCGTGATTTCGGCCCTTTCCCCATTCCCAACGGGAGACAGCCCACGGTGGCTTTGGGCCAAGAGCCCGCACGAGAGCACCTAGCGGCCCAATCCCTTCTCCGCTTCTCGCGTCGTCTTCTCCCCACTTCCCGTTCCCATTCCAACTGGAGCTGGCCGCCGCCGATCCCTCCCCCGCCCACGGCCCACCACTGCCCGCCACCGCCGCGGCGTCGTTCGCCGGACGCCTTCGCCGCGGTTCCCGTAGCCGGGGTCCAGACGCGCTATTCTAACTTCCGCGCCGAGTCTTCTCTAATCTCGGTAAGGCACGACTTCGCCAGTTTCAGTTCCGCCCTCCGTTTCTCGGGCTATTGCCTTCATCTTCCTCGTACACAGCCGCCAGACATGTTCCGGCCGCCGAATGCCTTTGGGGCGCCGCCCCCTTTTCCTCCTCAGCAGTGGAGTGTTCCTCAGCCTCCACCATGGCAGCAGCAACCGCCCCCGCCCCCGCCCCCGCCTTCGCCTGCGGTTGCCTTTTGGCAGCGCGACAATGTGCGGGATCATGTGAGGAAGCTGCAACAGACCATCCAGCTCTCAACTGCCCTGTGAGTTCCTATTTCCTAAAACCCGTGGAAGCTACTGATCACCATAATTTGCTTATTACACGCTCATCCCATTTCTTAAGAAAGGATTTGACATGTCAGGATAGAAGAGCTCGAGGAAATTGCAGCAGCCAGAAAATCCGGTGACGCTGCCACGCAGGAATCTGCTTCGTCTTGGGTGGAATTGCCGTCAGGGTCTGGTGATTCTTCGGAGGACAAGCCCCTCCGTTTCGTTGAGCTAGCTAGGTCCATGGGGATTAGTCAGGATACTCATGAGTCGATGGCAACAGATGCGGCCAATTACCTTTGTCATCAGCTTCAGTGTCTTCTTGCGCCTATCTCTTCCACGACTAGCCAAAGTGGCCCTTGGGAGGAGAGATCGGCGATGGTTAGGTTGACTCAGAAGCTGCAGAAATATAAGAGAAATAAGCGGTGGAGGCAGAGGAGAAGGAAGCATGTTGCAGAGCTTTTTCAGAAGGTGTCACTCATCATTGTCACCTTTTATACGGTTTATTATACATTTCTGATTCACTCCTTCCAAACAGCCAAAATCCAACTATGTGTGAAATGTTATGACATCTCTTGTCTTGTTGTTTTACAGGAGCGTGCAGAGTATGATAGAATTGACCAGGAAGCTGATGAATGGAGGGCTAAGCAAATAGCCAAGGACATTGCAAAGCGGAAGGTGCTTTCTCGTTTTGTGAAGTTTCACAATTAAAGATGTATTGCAGTAGGACAGCATTGTTGCTTCACAATCAATGTATTCACTTTTTTTTCCCTGTAAACCAGGTGGAAAGCATGCAGCAGATTGCTAGAAAGAAAGTGAATGAGGAAAGAAAACGCCTAGAATCTGAGGTAATATGGAATAAATTTCATGCCTAGGCTGTGCTGTGAATGTTCTCTTCTTTAGGGTGTTCAGGACTGTATTTTATTAGTTATAGTTGTGTTCAAACACATATGCACATACTACTGAACATGGATACAAACCAATAATTTTTTGTCTGCAACATGTAAGTTGTGCCTTCCTATTCTTGTGACCTTTATCTAGTTTTCTTATAACTCTAGAAACCCTCTGATCTCTATACTTGTCTTAGTGCAACCAATCTTAAGGGATATCATTCACCTATTTTCTTGCTTTTTTCGAGAGATCTATTTTGCAATCAGTTCATGAAGAATTGAGTAGTCATTGAAATTTCTTTATACTCTAATCTACTAATGATTCTGTGGACGTTTTTGAGTCAATACTTATAAGCTAATTTTCCCAATTTGGCAACCCAAATTTGGTATTTCCAGCTGGAGCTTGCCCTAATGGTCGAGAAACTTCAGGAGCTTCGGTCTATAAGAGTTCAAAAAATGAAGAAACAAGGTAAGATATTCTTAATTTCCTTTTTCTTTATTTACATTCTCTATTTTACAAAATATGGTCTCTACATGAATGTGGTGTATTATCTAGAAAATAATTAATAATTGGATTATTTTGTATTTAATTGATAACTATCATAGTACTTAATCTTTCATTCTCTCTCAGCCCTGAAAGCATGGTCAGTGGTGAGAAAAATTATGGTGACTACTGACTAGACTTTATCTTCCTAGTTGACTTACACAGTGAAACAACAATTCCCATATGGACTTCTACAAAAAGTCAAACAGATGTGTTATCATGGAATCCTTTTCTGACCTTAAAGACTGAGCTATGTTATTCAGGTTCTGGCATTTTGCATGCTGAAGGCTGAAGCACATATGCCTGTAACAATCCTTAATAAGAGAAAAGAATGTCATATCCATTTTAGCAATACAATATCTTCGCCTACCTGTGTGTATGATCTCACTGGCACAAACATTTTGGAATGACAGGGTGCTCACAGTCTCTGCAAACTTTTCTCTTTGCATTGGTGGTGTTGTTTTTCCCTTTTTATCTGTTCAGTGTACATATACAAGAGATGGATATATGAATTTGTTTGTATGTTTTATGTTTTAGGTCATTTTCTTCCTGAAGAGGATGATAAATACCTCGAGCGTGTTAAGGCTGCAGTTGAAGAAGAGGAGCGCCAAGCTGCATCTGCTGCTCGGACTGATGCTGTTAAGGATGCTATTCTGACTGCTGAGGAGTCAAGGAAGCCTCCACAGTATACAAATTCTCAGGAAGGTGGTTCTGAACAACCTAAAAGTGGACCATCCGAAGACAAGGATCAGAGAGATGACGGGATGAGTGAGAGAAATGACCAGGCAAGCCAAAAAATAGAACATGAAGATGCAGCTCATAGATTCGAGGGGAAAGGGCATGGACATCATGACCCTGTAAGCAATCTGCCTTTTGAGTTCTACCATTATTATCATGGTAGTGACTATGACATGGGGACACTCATTGAGGTAATTATGCTAACTTAATTTTGTGCAAGTTTTCTCTTATTATGAATCGTATATATGGCTGAAAATCAGAGAATTATGAACTAGGCTTCACAACCTTGTAAATAACCTGATAATTTTTACTTCATGGCATGGGCCATTACTCAGTATACTTAATCAGTCAGCTTGTCTTTATGTTGTCACTGTTGTAGGTCCGCAGGATGTGGGATTCTTTCATCAGACCTGGAGGAAGGTAAGACTTTTACTTGTTCATGCAATTCCTTTTAAGTTAGCTTGGATGCATTAAACAAGCATCTCTGTAACTATTTGAAGTTGCTGCACGGTTATGGTTTGTGGGCTTGTTATAGTTAATCGTAACAAAGATGAAAGGAAGTTCGCTCAAAAAACAAGATGAAAGGAAGGTCAACCTTATTGAGTTTATTATGAAATAGTGTCCATTGGCCATTATTATGGTCTACAGTAATACTCTATATTTGGAACACTTGAAAAAGGTGTCTCTTTGCTTGTCAATCCATCCTGTTTGGAGTGGAGTTATTTCAGTAGAATTCAGAGGAAACAGGATGAACTACAAAGGAATTCTGCCTATTCCTGCAAAATAATTATGTTTTGTTTCAAGCAGGCCTAATATTTTATTCTTGATCTTGAAGTAAAACGCAGATCTAGCCTATCTTCTAGGTGTTCAATTTCATCATTGCTCAACTTTCAAGCCAGACACGCTTATGATAACTTTTATCTTATCGCTCTGGGAAAAATAATTTAGCATGACCACTCAATGTTTTTGTTTGAATATATTCTAATCCAATATAATAGAATATACTAGTGTACCAGGGTCTCAAAATGGATCAGTGCAGTGGTGTGTTAAGCGAATCTCATATAATATTTTCCCTAATAGTAAATGTTCCACCTGCCTGCAGCCGTATACCTGGGCACTGGGTTCAACCACCCCCTCCAGCTGATGAGGTTTGGGCATCTTATTTGGTGGAGCCCAAGTAAATCACCATGGGTTCGACAATGGTCTTTTCTGCTTCAAAACCACTGAAATCTTTAATCTTTAATGGCTCCTGCAAGGTAAGTAGAACTTCAAGTTTTGTTACAATCCTCAAGAAATTCCGAGATGTATTGTTTATTCCTGCTCGTGCCTTTAATTGTCATTAGTTAACTTCAATACCTTCTCATAAATGATAAAATAGGAGGTACCTGTATTCTACCTCTTGGTACCTCATGTCAACTAACGATATAGAGAATTTGTATAAAGGGTGCAAGTGATTGCAGTTACCTGGGTTAAATTTACTACTTCAGTCCGTGTTTGTTCTATAAACATTTTATTAATCTTAAGTGTCTTCAAGATTATGCATGGATTATAGCTACACAAAAACTATAATGCGTCTGGAAAGAAGTTTACACATCTATACCCTTTATTACAGGATATGATATTTTGCACACTATATGTCCATCTGTGGCATGTGTGATGTCAACTCTTGAATATTAAATTTTCAAACTGAAAGCTCCATAATATCCTGACTTATAAGTTGTGGTGAGGAACCACTAGCAAAGGCTCATTCTTGTAGTCAGCCTCTTTCTATGTGAAGATTGCCAGAAAAAGGTTCATTTCTGATCAAATTGAGTTGTCCATTGTTATCTGCTGCCTTCCAGAATGTAACTCTGAACTACTTAGCCTTAGGCCTTAGCATATACTCATTGTTGAAATGTAATGCCCCACACTAATGATATGCCATGATCCCAACTTATTGAGGCAGAAAATAATAGTACACTTAACTCAGACAAATAACGTATCATCCAAGTTACAACATTGTTTGTGTCAAAAACTCAATGCAGCTCAAGGTACACATTGCATAAATCCTTATTGGTGTATTGGTTTAACTTCATGGACTATTATTTTTATGTTAATAATTTTTTTTGTAAGGCTTGACATGGATCTTTCTGTTATCTGCAAATATTTTAATCACCAGCCAAAAACCCTTCAAGATAAGTATAATAAATTATGCCCAGCTTTAATATAAACTGATAATTGTTGCATTTACCTTTCTTCTCTAGGATTCAAGGACAAAACAATGGCATCTTGTTAAGGCAACTAACTAGATCCCAAGTTAAATTCAGTGAATGGTGGTACCAAGTACAAACAAGAAGATACAACAACCGACTGGTCTAGGTATGACTTGGATTTGATGACAAGGTGGCAAGAAAAGCAAGCTGAAGTAAAGAGCAAAGACTGGACACTAGTGCTCAAGAGTGAAGTTAGTGAATTATAAGGTAAATTTGTAATATAATCCTAAACTTGTGTCAGCTCCTTGAGCTAGCTCATGGCAGCTTTGTGGTGGATTTGTTCTCCTCTTAAATACGCGCTTAGGCACGTTCTCAGGGGAAAAACATACAAGGCATTATCTGCGTGATTTTTCATATAATCTTTTAGCTTCAATACCCCTAGCCATCCTACTGTTTACTGGTCCCTTAATCGTTGTTTCCTCAATGAGTGCAAATTGCCGTAACACTTTTGTTGGCACCATTGTTTGTTTCTTCTCGAACAAGGTAGGCATCATTATTCTTTTTTATCTGGAACTGGTGATTTATCCCAAAAGGTTGAATTCTGTAGCCACTAGCCAAAAGATTACTTGCAATCTGTATGGTCCAGTGAACTGATGATAAATTTTAGTAAAGGTAACTGGCTAAGCTGGAGCATCGAATTGTTTTTTTTTTTTTTTTTTGAAAAATTGGCAGGAGCTCTGCCCTTCAATTAAGAGTGAGAATAGAGGGTTTTCAAGTACAAACTAAAAACCAAACAGCCCACCCAGGATAGTAGCAAGATGGATCACACAAACAAAGTCCGCCCCCCTATCGAAAAAACAGTCTTATCCAGCCCCCTATCGAAACGCCCTTCTTCTTTGCTCAATGTCGTCTTTAATTCTCGAAGCCACCTGCAGCACCGTTTCATATGAGTCGTTGAAAATTCTTCGGTTTCTCTCTTTCCAAAGGTTCCAGAAGATATAAGTGACCATGCCATTGAAACGTCTGTGCTCTGTGCGAGGCACTTTGCTTGAAACATTCTCCCACCACTGCATAATCTCTTGGGGGTCGTACTGCTGCTGTCCCAGAAGTCCATCAAAATGTTCCCAAGATAGGATTTGGTGCCAAACCGCCTTAGCGAATGGATAGCATAAGCATGGGTGCAGCCCGGTCTCCAATGGCCCATTGCAAAGAACGCAGTGTTCCTCATGTGGCCAACCTCTTTTTTCCAAATTGTCCGCCGTTAGTAATTTCCCATGTATTAGGATCCAGGTGAAGACCTTGCACTTATTTTCTGTAGATGCTTTCCAAATGAGATCGCTACGAATATTTGTGAAAGAACCTCTGAATTGAGCGCGATATGCTGAGCTGGTGGAGTAAGAGCCATCCTGCGTCCATTTCCAGGTGATGGAGTCATTGACACCTTGTGTGAGGTGTACGTACCTAGCAGCAATGGGTAATGTCTATGACTGAGTAGATGAATAGCAGTATTGTGCATCAGTGCATGTCTATTTCTTCATCATTTGAACAAAAAATAATTGTGCTAATAGTGCATGATTAATTAAAGTTACCTATAGACCCCTTTTCCCTGCAGCTGCATTTTGGGGAGATGACATACAGCCCACCTATTAATTTGGATTTCAGGATCTGGAAGTTTGCTTTTTTCTGTACCCTGTGCCACTTGGCTTCGAGAAAAAGCAGTCTAGCGAAAAACTTATTATGGACACTGAAATAAGAAACTAAGAGTTTCGTGAATTGGATGGCATTAGCATCAAGTACTAGATTTGTTAGAAAAATAAAGGAGGTGATATGCGACTAACTTTCTGGTTATGCTTGCTTGCTCCTCCCATTCTCTATCTCTTTTGGGGTGATTGTATAGCCCAACACTGAATCCTAAAGCTTGTGGTGACAAAATTGACGTGTCTTTATATCAGGGCAATCTGTCTCCTTTCTTTCAAGGACAATAATGCCGATTTGCCCATCGGGAAATTATTGGATGCACTTGGGCTTCTTGGTACAAGAAACAGAGCATCCAGTGGCCCTCTGACTTCGGTGAAGGCAGTTTTGTTTCTGCATTTAGGCGGGGGATGTTAAGGTACAGGTCAATGAAGCAACCCGGCTAGCTTGGTCATGTCATCCTGTGTGACATTTTGCTAATCTTTTTCTTTCTTTTTTGGTTTCGTGCACAACGCTATAATGTTACATATATTATGGAAATTAGCAAAAGTTAGCAAACTATATGCTATATATGATTTGCATTTGTCTGCCGAAATTCATTTCTGGAGTGGCACAGCTTGAAGGAATTCATTTGAAAATGATGGGAGTTCTTACCTGACCAGTTTTCTGACAAAAGATGGCCTCCAGTTGCGGTTGGAAAGCGACTTGAGCCATGCTAAAATCAAATCAAATGGTGTATATATATATGTTGGGTGAGTCATGAGTGCCGTTTTGTTTCATCCCCCTTTGGATTGTGTGTGTGTGTTATACATACGACATTTCTTCATGGATTCTTAAAGGATTATTAATTAAAGGAAAAAC
Source organism: Chrysopogon serrulatus (assembly GCA_015844335.1). NCBI lineage: Eukaryota > Viridiplantae > Streptophyta > Magnoliopsida > Poales > Poaceae > Chrysopogon > Chrysopogon serrulatus. The sequence goes on from JADLZL010004179.1 coordinate 108,229, forward strand.
GTTAGAGCACGGCACGCTTTTGGCTTTTAGCCTTTTAAGCCCCTTTTCATTTGATTTGATTCCCATCATCTGCATAATGGCCACGGAACAATGGGGATTTGGGCACCTGTTCATCCCCATAGTGTGGTTTGGCTGTGAGTGTGACCTCGCGGGTGGGTGGAGCGTGCTGCGTACATACTGTATGTGGCTACCTTGGTTGCCTTGCCAGTGCTGGTGTTGGGAGGTGGGAGCTGGCAGGTTTCTAGTTACCTTGTCTATCAGTAATTCAACCTATCATCTTACACAAATGCTCCTGTTTCGTGGGCATGCTACATGAGTTTTTGTTTTTAACCTTTACTATTATTAGGCGTGTCAAGTGTGATGGGACGCTTCTTCGTGTGAGGTTTGTGTTTAGCTCTGCGTGGACGCGTTTTCTTGATTTCATCGCAATCACAAGTTCATAATAACTTCTGTACACGAGGAGACTTTTTTTTTTATTTCATTCTTTTTTTATTTCATTCACTCGCTACTTTTTACTTTTACCCCTGATTACGGATTATAAACTAGCGTGCCGTTTCGCTGATTCGTGCCGAAACCAAAGATGGGAATATGTGATGTAGCAGTTCTCGCAAAAAAGAAAAAGAAAAAGAAAAGAAAAGAAAACGAAGAAGACGTTGATGATGGAAATGGAATGTGGCTCACAAGTCACTTACTAGGTAACGAATCCCTTGGAACCAATCCTAGGACACGAGTTGGGGCAGGGGGCTTTCGCTTTGCCGCGAAAATGAGTGGCATCGGACACGCTATTCTTATCATACCAGTACATGATGATAACTTATACAGCTGATATGATTATTATTTTGAAAAAGAGAAGCTGAGAAGGGCGGGCACTTGCATAACTTGCTATATCTCTCTGTCTCCGGTGGAATTTGCAAAGGATGAACCCCACAGGCCCACACCAATACGCCACAAGCTGGGGGCACCAGAATCTACTCTTTATTTTAAACTATAAGATATTTTGACTTTTCTAAATAAAAATATCTTTATAATTTAGAATGAAGAGAGCAGAATTTAGCATGTGTGGATGTTGGGAGAATGAGTGATGAGAATGGATGATTCTAGTTTTAACTATAAGATATTTTGACTTTTCTAAATACAAAATATCTTTATAATTTATAATGAAGAGAGCAGAATTTAGCGTATGTGGTTGTTGGGAGAATGAGTGATGGGAATGGATGATTCTATTTTTAATTTTTGTGGTGGTTGGCTGCGAGTCAGAAGAGATGAGAGATGTTCCATTAAAGAATACTATTGGTATATGCCGCTAAAACTAAAGACGCCCTACTTCCTTACAAACAAACAGGCCATGGAAAAATTAAGAGGGACGAGTGGCCCTCGTTGGCGAATATTCACGTGTGCAGATGGGATGCAGCGTAACACGCCGTGGGCTGCGGCAGATGCGAGTTGGGCTGACGGCGGCGATGGCATGAGTGCGGGACGGTGGTGGAGCACATGCGGCCGATGGTGTACCTAGTGCGCTGGTGGTGGGGCATGACAAATGACAAGGAGACCGAATGAGATAGAGAATGACGAATGGCCCCATGTGTCAAATGTCGATCCAGATGTCATGGAACCAAACGAAAAAGGGAGTCTCAACCCTTACCAAACAAGGGACGAGAACAATTCCGTCCCAAAGAAACAAAGTCTAGGACATCCCATCTCTCATTTGACTCGATGCCACATACATGTCCTATAGCAATTAACCTTAGAGACAATAGCATGTCATTAATATCTCTTCTTCCGTTCTTCTTCTTTGTGTTTTCTCTCCTATATCACTCTCACTTGATTGCACATGCACCACCCACGCCACCACGCCACGCCACGCCTGTGCCCGCCACCTCGAGCACACAGCGTTCTCGTGCTCTAACTCTCCACAAATACCTCTCGTCCTACTTGCCTTGACTAAAACGCCATAAACACTCACATCATGAATCCAGGTAATAATCTTATATATACAAATTACAACTAACTTAAGAACAACTCACAAGATGCAATTCATATCTTTTTGGACAAATAGTTAAACAATAACATAATTACTCATTACCTGATTGAACAAAAAGGAAGACATCCGAAACATAGGAGAAGTGAAAGGTAATGTATTGTTTTGAATTTAAACAAATATGTGTTTCTACTTTCGACGCTGTGGTCCCAGCATGTCATAGACCCGTACTCCTTCCGTCCCTAAATAAGTGTCGCCGTGAAATACGTGTCACAAGTTTGACTTGATTTATAGAAAATACATGCAAGATTTATATTCCTAAATAATTTTATTAAAAACTAGATCCAAAGATCTTTCCGCTGATACTAATTATGATACTATAATTGATGATATTTATTATGTATTAAAATTGCTGGTAGTTATTTCTCGAGTGCACGGTTACGCAGACCACCCATTGATCGCCAAGTCGGACCCCACCCGCAGCGACACAGGACCTCGTCTCGCCACCTTGGTCGCCCAGACCAGAGCCCCGCCGTGCGCGCTTGCCACCGCCCAAATCCACGATCGCCGCCGCCGCCGACCGTTCGAAGCCCTTATCCGCCCCTTCCCACTGGTGAACGCCCTTGCCGCTCCTGGAGTCGCCGGCGGCCACCGCCAACGATCGCCGCCCTGCCGTTCGTCCCCTTCTGAACGCACCGATGCACGCATGTTTCAGGTACGATCCGCCCGCCCACCCATTGCCCCCTCGTCTTCCTCCGCATCTCACCGGATCGGGGGCACACAACGACGCGCTCGCCTCTGACGCCCCCCTGATCGCCCCCTGATCGCCTTCATTGCGTTGCGTCGGTGGAGACGAAACGAAACCCCACCGCGGCGGGCCGGGATCGGATGCCGAAAGAAGCCTGGCAGGTTCTGAGGCTCAGGAGCTCGGTCGTTCGGCTTGCCACCTGAATTTCCCTGGCACTGGCACTGGCAGCCAAGTGGCCAAGTGCCGTGGTTCAGTCAACCAGCCAGAGCACGGGGCCCTAACGTCGTCGTGTGCAGGCTCTGAACGCCGATTGCCGGCCGTTCGCTTTCAGTTCTGAAAGTTGGTGCAGTGCCTTGCTCAGTTGTAGGCAAGGCACACAACCCATGGCCATGAACGCTACGCGTTCGTTTACTTTGAGGAAACTGAAAGAGAAGCTCGGGGAGGGAGATTTTGAACGCAGGACACGTTTCAGTTGGTTCTTCATCACTTGTTTTTGTTTGGCTGCTTCTGCTTGTGGAAACATATACGTTTGTGTCGTAGAGGGTGTGATATTGGTGAAATTTTAGTCCTAATCACTATTTTGCACCTCCTAATCACCATGCTATGCCACAGCACACTCTCAAGCCTGAAACACCATGGTCCAGTTATAAAATCCTAGCTAGTATGTGGTTCTCAACTTGGCATGTCACTATGAAGTAAACTGTAGTCACGATCTGAATTTATAATTTTTTTCTAGTGAGATGGACTTCGCCTAATGTTTTGGCATTCAAAATTTAGTATAAACTTTTTCTACCAAATGCCTTCTAGTGAGGATTGTTATGTGCTATGACTAGTGATGTTTTATTATTTATTATTTAAAAACACTAGGAGAAGTCTACTATTTTAGTTTTAGTATGACCCAGCAGATGTGAGAAACATTCATTTGTAGTAATAATAATAATCATTAAAAGGGAAGAAAAAAAAAACTAGAATTAGGATGCAATTTGAGTTGCAGCAGCCTTGTGGAGAAGACTGATTGGAGAGTTGGCAATAAACAGACAATTACAAGTTTTCAGAACTTGGGAGAAAGATCAAAGATAGGGTAAGCAATAAGTTTCTGATATGACGGTCGTCCTATCAACTAGCCCATCATCATCGCCCCAATTGCAATTTCATTGCATTGCACACACACACACTGGCACTTCAGTGGTGCAGATGCATGCGTCTCGGCCTGCCGGCCTGACTGTTGTCTTCCCCCCCAGCAGAACAACTGGAGGCCATGGTCTCCTCAAGTTGCCTGCATCCCAGGAAAGGGTTCATGCCATCTGTGCCAAACACCGCCATACTTGCAGAAACGGAAGATGCGAGCCACAAATCTGGAAGATTTGCCCGGGAGGGCCCTGCAGTCTTGCACGGCTGCACCGGCGCCACACATATGGACGGTTCCTGATGCCTCGGCATTCATTCTGATGCGTCTAGCTCTCTCTCTCTCTGTGTCTGTCTGTCTCTGCACCCTCCTGCTTGCCTCCAACACCTATATATACCTGTGTCTGTGTGCGCTTTCACAAGACCACAACACAAGTAGCTAGCACTGGACTAGCACTGGACGACGACAATGGCACGGTGCTCTACGTGTTCTCGTAAGAACATCACTAGCTAGCTGCTGCTGCTGACAAGTGATCGGCAATGTGTTTCGATCGTACGTGTTGCTTCTTCTTGAAATGAATCCACTGACGGTTCCACTGTATGCATCTTCGTCACAGGTTTCTCGAGGTTCATGGAGACGGACGAGTTCGCGGTGCCGCCACGTCCGGCGCTCGTGCACCCGGACGCCGTCGGCGTTCGCATCCCGTCGAGCCTCTTCTCCCGAGGAGGAGCCGCCGCCGGCGTTCAGGGTAAGCCATCGTCGTGTCGCTCGCCCCGCATGCACTTTCGTTCTGTGTCGCTCGCCATGAACAGTCTGCATGCGTGCCTGGTGTACGTAGGAACGAGAGTGGCGACACGGCGGCGGTGACGACATGATGGCCGCGTCCCCGGGGTACTCGCCGTTCCGGCCATCCGCGCCCCCCGCGGGGCGCCCGGTTTCGATCAGCCTGCCGGCGTCACCGACCGGCGGGTTCGACATCTCCAGCAGGACGGAGGCGGAGCTGCAGCGGGAGCGGGACGCCGTCGCCACGGACGCGCCGCCGCGGATGATGCTGCCGCCGCGCGTCCCAGCGGCGCAGCCTAGCAAGATGGTGTTCCGGTCCCAGCCGATCCCCGCTGCCCCGCCGGCGGCGGGGCGACGGCGCCGCCCGGGGCCACGACGACTTCAGCCGGAGCGCGTCCGTGCCGTACGCGGCGGAGGCGGCGGCGGCCAAGGTGCGCAGGGACAGCAGGGACACCAGCTACGACTCGTTCAAGACGTGGTCCGGCAAGCTGGAGAAGCAGATCACCACGCACCTGCTCGGCGGCAGCAACAGGCTGCCGCCGGCGCCGCAGCCACCGCAGCAGGGGGGGAGCAGCCGGAGGCAGACGACGCGGAGGGCGACCGCCGCAACTCCATGCCCAGGGTGCAGCGCTTCTTCGCCGCGCTGGAAGGCCCCGAGCTCGACAAGCTGAGGGTACTGCCATCATCCATGACCCGTAGTGGCTCTGAACATACTAGTAGTAGTAGTAGTAGTAGTAGCGAGTCCACGTGGCGTGCGTTTATTAGCTTCGCCGCCGTGATGCTGTGGCCGCCGCACGTGCGTTTTGCTGATGATGATGCCGATGATGAAGATGCTGACCGTGGTGCTGTTTACTCATGGCAGTCCTCGGAGGAGCTGATCCTGCCGTCCGACAAGACGTGGCCGTTCCTGCTGCGGTTCCCGGTGTCGGCGTTCGGCATGTGCCTGGGCATGAGCAGCCAGGCCATCCTGTGGAAGCGGATCGCCATCTCGGCGTCGACGCGGTTCCTGCACATCACCGTCAAGATCAACCTGGTGCTGTGGTGCGTGTCCGTGGCGCTGATGCTGGCCGTGTCGGCGCTCTACGCCTGCAAGCTCGTCTTCTACTTCGAGGCGGTGCGGCGGGAGTACTACCACCCGATCCGCGTCAACTTCTTCTTCGCGCCGTGGATCGCGTGCCTGTTCCTGGCGATCGGCGTGCCGGACCTGGTGGCGGCGACGCTCCCGCACTGGCTCTGGTACGTGCTCATGGCGCCCATCGTGTGCCTGGAGCTCAAGATCTACGGGCAGTGGATCTCCGGCGGCCAGCGGCGCCTGTCCAAGGTGGCCAACCCGTCCAACCACCTCTCCATCGTCGGCAACTTCGTCGGCGCGCTGCTGGGCGGCATCATGGGGCTCAAGGAGGGCCCCATGTTCTTCTTCTCCGTCGGGCTGGCGCACTACATCGTGCTGTTCGTGACGCTGTACCAGCGGCTGCCGACGAGCGAGACGCTGCCCCGGGACCTGCACCCGGTCTTCTTCCTCTTCGTGGCGGCGCCCAGCGTGGCGTGCCTGGCGTGGGCGCGCATCACCGGCGAGTTCGGCTACGGCTCCCGCGTCGCCTACTTCATCGCCATGTTCCTCTACGCGTCGCTGGCCGTGCGCATCAACCTCTTCCGGGGGTTCAGCTTCTCGCTCGCGTGGTGGGCCTACACGTTCCCCATGACCAGCGCCGCCATCGCCTCCATCCGCTACTCGTCCGAGGTGAAGAACGCCTTCACGCAGTGCATGTGCATCGCGCTGTCCGCCGCGGCGACGCTCGCCGTGGCGGCGCTCTTCCTCACCACGCTGCTGCACGCCGTCGTGCACCGCGACCTCTTCCCCAACGACATCTCCATCGCCATCACGGAGCGCCGCCGCAAGACCTTCGTCGGGGAGAAGATGCTGCTACGCCTGCGCAGCGCCGGCGGCGGGACCAAGAAGCTGCAGCAGACGCTCTCCGCCGCCCGCTCCGACGCCGCCGACCTCGAGGCCGCGCGCGCCGCCACGGCCACGTCCTACACCTAGACCGGACGGATGGACGTACCGGGCAGCTAGCTGTATGTGACAGAGCATTGATAGCGCCGGCGTCTGCTTGGTGCAGTTTGTTCGTATTGGCTTGGCTGCCGTGTGGGGCAGGCAGAGGCACGCAGCAGTGCGCTCTCAATCGGCAGAGGCAACAAGAAGCGTGTGGCTGGATGTAGATGATCGATGATGATACCATACTATACGATACGATGCATGACGGACACGAGATACTACTACTGTGTATGATGTATGATTTTGATGTAGCTAAAAAAAAGATAGACGACAGTTGTTACTTGGTACACTGTACTCTCCGGAAAATCAACTAGCACATGAACTACAGTGAGCATGTATATGCGCATATTCCATGCATAAAGAAAAACAACCTCCAAAAATAAAACAATTAATACGGAGTAACAAATAGAAAAAAAAAACATTCTACGCAAATCAAAGACAACCCACCAATTATTCGAGTGAGTGGAGTAGCTTTAATTTTGCTATATATGCCGCTGATATATGTAGGATAACAGAAAGGAAATAAAATATAATACAATTAAAATGCATTTCAATCGATAAATAATAATAATAAAGACGACAGCTTTAATTTTATTTTTAATGAGTCTGCTGTCAAAAGCTTGTTCTCGGCTCGTGCACCGATGGACGACAAGGCTTTGATTTTCAGCAGCAAAACAAACATTGTAGTACCGACAATATGTCCATATATAACCTTATCTGTCGCCAACGTACAGTATGAACCAAACCAATTTTTTTTTTTTGAGTAAATGAACCAAACCAAAATGAACAAGGAAACACCCTTTCAAAAAAAAAAAAAAAACACTACTCGATGATGATGATCATTGATGATGCAATATAATGGGCCTCTCCAATCTCGGCCCAGCCAACAACGCTGCGGGCGGCGTACATGGGCCTACACGAAGCGGACAGACATCCTATCAGCCCAACGAGTGCCTTCCCTTAATTGGAGTCTTTACCTTTATAATAGGATTTGGAACATTGGAACTCTTCAAGTGCCACCTCCCTAGTTACTAATAAGCATATAAAATTATCTTAAAATAGTAATATAATAATTTAATAATAAATTAGGAAAATACATATTACTTTTTATCATTATTTTGATAGGTTACGAATTTATTAATAAATTAACACTATAGATAAAAAAAAACTGTACAAAACGCAATGATGAAGAACTCATAATGTATTTATAACACAAAGTTGATGTTCTCTATCATCTCCCGGGGTTTAAATTTAAAAACAGGTATGTGGAGAACAGAAAAACACAAATCTTGTGATGAGGCAAATCTGGCCAACGACTGAAATGGTTAGGAGTAATAAATTGAATCAAACATTAATTTTGCGGTTATATGGATAAAGACCAAACTTTGAGAGAGTGATTTAGGATTTTTTTTCATTAAAATACGTTTGGTATAAGCATAAAGGAATAATAACACTTGCAATCCTGTACCTGTATCACTAGTGATTGTTTTGGAGGCCATAGCTGAGATACGGAGGGCCAGCTTCAGAGTAGCAGGAGGCCGCGTTGATTGCTTGATGGCGCCAAAGATGAATGGTTTTTTTTTTTTATGAGTGTGATGCTAGTTAATTAATTGGTTCGTCTACGAGTGTTGTCGTATGATGAGTGAGCTGTGAGCGCTTATCCATGTTGACTTGTTGCGCTTGTAAGTATGCATCTCTCTCGTTTTTGGCCAGGAAGAAGAGGCAGATAGTTGATCATTGGTGCATGCTTTTCCAAACAGCAATGGCTCAAATTTCCTGGTGTACACTGGTCTCCCATTCTCTATGTCAATGACCTAGAGAAATGTAACATGAGACAAACAGTCTGTATTATCAGACGGGCAGTCATTGGGGCCAAAAAAAAAAAAAAAAAAAAAATCTATCTCGTATTATATTTCTTCATCTGAATCTTTGTCAGACACATGTACATAGGATGATGGTTCATATACATATATGAATCAGCAATAATTCAGCATATATATCGACTCTTTCAGAAGTCAAAAGCAACTCCGTGATGATAACTGACAGGAAGCCATAATAGTCCGTAAGTCCATAACGACCTGAATCATGAAAGCATGGGCCGAAAGCAACAAGTAACTGTAAGCAGAGCCTCCCTTCATTTCCAAAGAAGGCACAAGCAAGAAGAAGAGTCTCCCTTCGTTTCCAAAGAAGGCACAAGCAAGAAGAAGACTCTACTATAGCTAGAAGCCAGTTGCAAAGGCTGAACCGCTGAACGTACCACTCGCTGGTCGTCAAGGTTAAAGACCATTTAATTTTTTTAAAAGGTAGAAGGCCATTTTTTTATCATGCTGATGGCTGGCAGGAGCGGCGGCCAGGTATGAACCATGCATATTATATATACAGTACTGACAGTGACATGTCATCTCGGTTTGCTAGCTGCTCTCTTGTAATAAATAACGACAATGTATATATCCGATAGATCATGATGATGCATGATACATACTAGGACGGTACGCGCGCTTTGCTGCGCGCGCAACTGGTGTCGCGCCTGTGTGCTAGGTTTGTTCAGTGTTCCATATTCGAAATAACTGGTTCGACTTTATTGAGAAAAGATGGACAGAAGTTACCGTGTAAACCTATGTTCATAGAGCATATTAAAAGCTTAGAATTTGCGTCAACAGGGCATATTAGAAATCTTTAAGTTAATAAGGAACTTCAGTAGTACCGAGTCCTGATTAATGCAAATCAAACCGAGCAAAATCATGCCCATGCATACTGACCCAACAGATTACTGGAAGCAATATGTTGGCCGAATATCGAAATACAGACAGAAGCAGGTTCAGATTCGTGGAACCATAGTAATCAGAATAAAGAAAATCAAATAGATTAAACAATCATACTGATAATATGTGACTACAAATACAAACAAATGGAGATTGTAAATAATAGATATCAATGATGGGGTCTTGTGCTCATTGCGCCGCCAACTATAGTGGTCCCTAAGCAGCTGCATCAGACAACCCAAATCGTAAATATTAAAGCCTTGTAGTTGTTCACATGTGGCCAATGGAAGATAACTGCATTTGCTTGATGAAATGTGAACGCATAGAAGAAAGAGGAGCAAACTAATAGAGGGTTACCCAGAACTCGTGGAACCAATTGTCAACTGTTGATTCGGATGGTAGGTTGAGGTATACAGTAGCCACCGTCTTTGAGTTCATAGTAGCATGACTGGTTCCTATGTAAATGATATCATTGGAATATATGATGGTAAGGTAAATCAAATGTATTGGAGGCAGATAAGAATAAAACTCAGAAATCAAGTAGATATGAGAGCATCAAGAAAGGAACTTAATACCGAGAGCTTGAAAACAAATGACATCACCATGAAGACATAATATTGAATTGGTATGACAAAATAGTGCTAATTATAACTTGTAGAGCCCTATTGTTAACCTAAAAATTGATAAGGTGAATCTAAAATACTATAGTGCAGAGTCATTTGCATTCTGAAAACCGGGCAAACTAATTTGTGTGATATACCACAACCTACTTTATGGTCGTGCAGGAAGGAGCCTTGGGGAAATGTAGAAGATATGCCAATAAAATCATTTATATCCTACCAACTATTTAGCTTCATGAACATACTACTGCAGGAACGATGTAAATAACCAGAAGGGAACAAAATTGGATATCTAAATAGATCTAAAATATCATATAGAATTGAGAATAAGCAAAGGTGGCCATCAAATTAAGTGACCTGTTCAGTATTTAAGTTTGAACTTAGCAGCTCATGTGACTCATTGATTATCAAGAATAGGTTATCAGCTTCTCTGTATGAGATAGTAAAAAGGAAAATAACCGAACATAATTAGTAAAGGCCATACATGCATCTGTAATTAAACTTGGATCTTTAGCTTTTGATTAGGCCATTAGTAGGAAGGCAAGAGGCACGAAAACAAATCTGATCCCAATCTCCCTATTAATCCATTCGTTCAGGGTCACCTAATCCATTAATAATTTCGTAAACTATTCCAATAACAGATCTGTAAAGTATGGTAGATCTTTCATATTGCAGTGTCTAAACTTCAACTCATTAAAATTAGCGTTAGAACAGACATCATACATTTGTCTTTGCCCCTGCACAAGATGGAAGGAAGCAGGAAGAAAGAGAGCCCAGGGTAGTTCAGGTACCTTGGATTTGCGTTGGTTACTGTAAATTGTTGATATTGCTAGTAGGAAAAATATTAATGTAGTTGAGCCATTAAACTAAAAACTAAACCGATCTAGACCTAATGAAATATGAAAATATTAAAAAGTGAGGACACAAGGCAACAATTTCTGTTGGAGAAGGATAATTATATGATTCTATGTCCACACACACAGAGATCGACGAACAACACTACAATAGATGAACAAATATTATTGGAAATGTGATGAGCAGTCTGCAGTCACTGCAATATGGTAATGGAATGAACAACATGTACCCCTGACGAAGATAATGTTAACCAGGAGATAGCCATGCTTTTTGAAATAAAATAAGTAAAAAAAGAAAAGAAGGGTCAGATTGAGGCTAAGGAGAAATACAGAAAGCATTATCCGGGCTCTTAGTAATGAATAATAGTAGCAGAGGTTACATTCATATATAACCATGAGTGTACAAAGTGCATACCAGTGTTTCAAAATCTTAGAGCACAACAGAAATAACAACCAAAGCACACATGATATCATATATAGGAGGAGTGTATGTTATGGAATTTTAGGTCGAGTATGTATGGTTTGAGACTACAGGACTTTGGATATGTATCTACTCAGCATTTTAAAATCCATCCTCATAAGTTTCCAAAAAAAAATCCATCCTCATAATATGGGTGGCACACAGGAACAATGGTATGGCATATCTTCATGGAGAAAATTCCATCTAATTATGTTAGACAAAAAAGAAGAGAACAGTGACTATTTATCTACGACTTCACATGTCTCTGCACATGCATATTACATTAGATGCTTAATTTATGGCTGAAGCCACCTCTAGGAACCTCTGATTAATTGATACATGGCACAAACACCAAAATCCAAAATCGATAATGCAAGGAGATGAAAACATGGCAAAAGGTGTATGCACCAAGAGGATCACCTGAGTAAATGGCACAGAACACAGTGGAAATATTGCATCTTCCATTTTCTGTGTGACAGCTTTCATAGCTGAATCTCTTATGAAGTGTGAACCAAAGAAGAAATTTATCAACCTTTTAATGGAAAAGGATTTGCATTATGGTGATACATATGTGGAACAGTGCAGCTGTAATAAAAGACTCTTAGTATGACATAGTTTTCTTTCTTGTAATCATGTTTCTTTATTAATGAGGAACATATATTTTTATATTATTTTGAAATTTTAGCGAAAATAATTTGGCATAAAAATAAAACGAAATCATAGAGTGCAGGATCAAGGTCATATACACAGGGGGTGGGGTGGGGATTGGCAGCAATGAAGAAATGCAGGAACAAAGAGAGATGGCTACTGCAGCATAAGGGAAGTAATGATCATGGATAGAAAAAAATCTTGCAGTTTGAATGCAATAAATAGGAAGATTACAGATGGGTTGTTACCGGCGATTACCTAGAGGAGGCTAGAGCCACAACTGCAGCACCTGCTCCTGCTGCAAGGTCCACTGCATCTTTGCATCCTTTCGATCTGATTGGAAGCCGCAGCCAATAGATGAATCTCCTTGAATCATCAGGAGGAGCTCGGCGAGGGGGTAGGAACATGCTATCGCACAGGAAAGCCGGCCGTCACATCCATGCGTGCAGCCGCGGGCAGTTGATTAGCACAAGCAGAACCTATGTACCTAACAGGAAAAGAACATAATTCTACCCTCGTGCAGAGTTGCAGTAGCACCCTGTTGCAGTCTTGGTCCCAGTCCTGCAATGCAACATACATGCTGGTTAGGAAAAGGAAAGGATTTTGATTTTCTTGTAGCAGCAACTTTTAGGGCTCAGATTGAAATGATGTAAATGTAATTTCTAAGCTCAATCCATCAAACGCAAACTGGGAAGCATATGTTAATCTGAAAACCCTTGTAGGAATGCAGCAGCATAAAGAAGCTGAATAAGCATATGGCTGTGTCATTGAAGCAAAAACTGAAGAACATTGGGAAAAAAAATTTGGTAGGAGAACAGAAAGAAAGTAAGGAATGGGTTTGTACCTTCAGCCGTAGCAGGAACACCTGGTTCATTCATGGACCTACAGCAAAATCAAGAGGAGGCAAACGGCTAGGGTTAGGATTTTCGGTTCAATTTGAGAAAGAGAGGAAACGGGATCTGGATTCACTGCTCCAGAAAATGGAAAGGAGGTGAGGAGCTGCCGTCGCAGCCTCTGGATGGGAACCCACCGACGGGACGGAGATGGGGAAGGGCCGCCATCGCGACCGGTTCGGGCGTTGGGAGACCGGCTGCGGTCGCCGGGGCCGGAGGGGTAGGGCCGCCGCCGCCGCTGCCGCAATGAGGGAGCCGCCGCTTTGCGTGTGGGGACGACCCCTGCGTGTCGCTTGGTGTGGAGGTGCTCGCCGTCGCCGCTGCAACCGCTGGGGAAGGAGCCGCCGCGGCCACCGGTGCGGAAGAGCGCTGCTGCCGGCTGCCGCCGACTTCCGGTGAGGAGGACGCCCGGCGTGGCAACGGAGGGAGGTGAGGGCGTCGTGGCTGGCCCGATCCGCCACCGAGGTGGTGAGGAGGGCCGCCACGCCCCGTGCTACTGGTGAGGGCCTGGATCTACCCCAGACGCGGGTCCGCAATGGGAAGAGGTGCGCCGCCGCCGGGGAAGGAGGAGCACGACTGCATGAGAGACCAAAGGCCTGAGGGATGCGGTAGATACAACCGGCGAGCCTCGCTGCCGCAGCAGCACAGGCGCCGAGGAGCTCAGCTGACGGAGGATGGGGCTGCGAGCCCCACCGGCGCCCGGCACACCACCTGCAGGGGGGCGCCGTTGCGTCGCATCCGCCGCCGCCTCGCGGCCATCGTCGGTTTGGGAAGGAACAGGGGAGAGAGAGAGAGAGGAAGGGGAAGGGGACAGAAAGCAGTGAACAGTGCCATGAGGGCCTGGGAGGCCGCGAATCCTTTCCGCGATAAGGACGTAGATATATACACATGCTTCAGCTTTTCTCGAGCTTGATTTGTTATGTTTGTCTTGTATATTATTTTCGTACTGACTGATGCTCTGCAGTTGTATGTACATATCTATCTGTCCTGTTGTAATGTTCTCTTCAGACTTTGAGGGGTTAGTTGTTGACCAGCCTGCTGTCATCAGAGGACCCATGCATACCTGCGCATTGCATCCGGTGCACAAGTGCATGCACGCGCAGCTGGATTTCTCTCGCTGTCTGTCTGTCTCTGAGCAACAACGAACCCCAATCACGATACTGAAATTTCTCTGAATCTTTGCCGTTTCTCTGAATCTTTGTCAGGCAGTTATATATAAACATATATATGATAGCCATTGGTACGCCGTAGCGGCCAGCAGATCGGCCGGCGTCATTTTGTGCAAAATAAAAATGTCATTGCCCATTGGTACGCCGGTGCGCGAGCGCGGCGGGGAACCTTTCGCTTGGCGTCCCATGGAGGCGAAGCTAGCGAGCACAGCTCGTCTCAGGAATATATCCATGCATCCATCACCATGCACATGGAGATGGATGGACCTGGCCTGCCTCTGCCTCTGCCTCTATCGCTAGCCCTAGCTAGCTAGCTTGATCCGGCCGGACCCATGCATGATTCATCGATTGGAAATGCTGATGGCAGACGATGATGCAGCTAACTGGAGAGGGTACTATTGGCCGGCATGCATGGTCCGGATTCGAGCGGCCGTGCGATCGGACGTTGCATGGGCGAGATGATATATGCTGCTAGTGGTGGATACTGTTGCAATGACTTTTTGGTCGATGATACATTGCATTGCTTTCCGTGGCACGAGCTGCTGGAGCTGGGCCTGGCCACGATACTGTACTCTGCTCCCTCGTCCAAATTATAAGTTTTTCTAACTTTCTTGAGAGGTAAAACATCTAAAGTTTGGCTAAAATTATATGGAGAATCACAAAGATTTATGACATCAAATAGGTATATATATTATGAAAATGTAGCTAATAAAGAATGTAATGATACTTAGTCAGTATCATAAATATTATTTATTTGATTAGATAAATTTGATCAAACTTATTAAAATGTTTTGATTCTTAAAAAAAAGTTAGAGTGATTTATTATGATTTAGGATAGAGGGAGTTATATTATATACTCCCTCCGTCCCAAAAAATAGATGTCATTCTCGCTTCCCGAGAAGTCAATATTTTTAAAATACCGATAATTATATATTAAAATATATAAATATTTATGCTAAGTAATTAGTATCATTGGAAAGATCTTTAAGTCTAGTTTTTTAACAAATTTATTTGGAGATGAAAATGTTGCACGTTTTTTTCTATAAATCTAGTTAAAGTTGAGAAAGTTTGACCGACACGCATCCCATAACGTCATCTAATATGGGACGGAGGGAGTATACAGTTTGTAGGTGCTGCGGCAGGCATGATTGCTACCGATGCTGAATGAGATCAGTCCAACAATAATAGTTCTGACGAGGTTCGATCATATCTATGTGCATGCACTAGGGTCTCATCATGTACTAGCTAGCTACAGTAGGGAGGAGGATGATGCACCAGTGCACCACGTACGACTTCATCACAGTCAATCTCTGTCTCTCTGATGATGCATGGTGATGCACTGCATGATCTTCGGTCTAGCTCGTAGCTCGTTGTCTAGTACAATTATTGATGTGGACGATCTGTCCCTTGAGAATAAAGGGTTGGTTAAACTCTATGAAATTCATTTGGATTACTATTGGATGTGTACATATGGAATCAAAGTAATTTTAGAGGAAAAGTAAACTAGTATGAATTTGGACCTTGTGGAAACTTTCCTTTGTCTCCCTCTTGAAATTCATGTACTTTCCTGTGTTACACATCTAGAAGCGACAGCGGAGATTAAAGTTTAATTTGCTACATTTTTTATTACTGTAGGATTGTAAATTAAAGTATCGATCTGCAATCCTTGATTAGTACATATCGATCTGCAATCCTTGATTAGTACATACTCCCTCCGGACCTGTTTATAAGGCGTTGCAGAGATTTGAAAATTGGCCGGTTAGTAAAGCGTACGAGGTGTCCAAGAGACTATTCAATGGAGATAATTAATTTTTCACCGAAGTCTAAGGGTCGTGTGCACGCCACCATGCAACAACTAGTACTCCTCCCGTTGCATCATGTCCGTTGTATGCCTGATGGGTGGAGAGGATGTGCGGGGTAAAGGAAATGTTGCTGCATGTGGCTATTTAATCGTTGGATTATCCGCTGGCACCCTCGCTGGATTAACTCATGAGCACGCCGGGCTCTTGGTACTTGTGTTTTAGCTTTGGCGCCTTACAAACAGGTCCGGAGCCTTACAAACAGGTCCGGAGGGAGTAGTTGAAAGGAGTTGAATTAGGGCAGCTCCATTTCCCTTTTTACATGGAAGAACATTCATAGTTATCTTACTTTTTGTAGCATTTGGATAGTCAGAAATGATTAAATCCTCAGATCCAGGCACACAGACCACAACTGAACATTGCAATGCAAGTCAATCTTCATGAAAGGCAGAGCAAAGAAAAGTCTCATTTCCCCTAGTAGATGTAGAGTCATGGGCTCATGGCTAAAAGCTCACTTGTAATCCTTCATAATTTCTTTGTTTCTTAATCTCCTATTGCACTGGGTAACTTCTTGTGCTTTTTGGTTCTGTTCTACTACTATCGAGCCTGTTGTTCATCTAAAAAGGTGTTATTAATTAATCAGCAAAAGTTAGCGAGGGCGACAGCACTGTTTCAAACTCTTTTGAAATGAAATGGAGAATTCGGATACAGTGAGTGAGGCTGAGAGGCAGCAGCAGAGTCAGTGTAGACCGTAGAGTAGGGTAGTCCTAGCTACGTGGTTGGAAAAGTCCACGCACGCAGATTCACTGGCGGAATTTCAGGTGGGAATGGATGCCGCCTGCGCCCCGAATACGAGTAGCTGCTTCCGGGAATCGAACGCGAGTAGCTCCAAACCGGCATCGAACGCGAGTAGCTCCAAACCGGCACGAGGAATTTCTTGGCTTTCCGAGGCAGCTGCGCGCACTGGCTCGGCTCAGGAGTCAGGACGCATCAGCATTCAGCAAACACAACGCATCATTTTTTTCGCCCCTTCTCTGCCCCAATATTCCAAATCGGGTCTGCTCTGCATCTTACGACGGGTCCATTTACATTTTCTTACTATTGAGCTTTATTATTTATACATAGTAGGTCTTGTTTAGCGCGGCTCTAAAAGAGCCTTTATTAGATACTTGCTGCCATATTTGGGCCCCGTTTGGCACAGCTCAACTTCACTAGTGAAGTTGTTTTTTAAAAACTGCTTTATAAGTAGCTTTTTTTGAAGCTAAGCTGTTTTGAAAAAAGTGTTTAGTAAAACAGCTTCACCAACAACTTTATATATGAATAAGAGAGAAAAATGAGAGAGAAGCTATAAAAAGCTACTTTTTTCAGCTTCATTTCACTTTATCCCTCTGTGAGAGGAGACAAAAAATAGATTCAACCATGAAGCTGTTTTAGGGAAAGGTGTTTGGCAAAAAAAAAAAAAAAAATAGCTCCCAACAACTTTATGAAGGTGTTGTGAGCTCTACCAGACAACCCATTGGAGGAGCCAGAGCTAATGAAACCAAAATATAGTAGCTTTATGAGCTTCTGGCTCACTTTGAGAAGAGAGGGGGGAAACATATCCTCACTATATATAGTGCATGGGGGAATCATCGATGGAATCGAAAATCAGTGAAAATTGGCTGGAATTCCAAACCTGCTCCCACAAAATATTCCCTCATGTCGAGTTTACAAGGCACGAGCACATTAAGATTCAAACTTTGCGATGTGTGGACAATAATTTAACCAACTAACTTTACTGTGTAATTCAAACTTGGGTATAGTTGGATTTGTCATCAAGCGTACTATTCATCAATGAGTGGTCAAAGTATAATGTCATCGACTAAGAGTGTTGAGTGTGTGTGTGTGTGTGTGTGTGTGTGTTTTTACAACAGGTCATCCACAATAACCTTTTGCCAAATTTCTTATTGGTTCCTTCCTTGGAGCACATATACTGTTCCTCGGAAGACCTACTACATTAAGGCAGTAGTATTATTGTTCAGCCTGCAGCAGCCCCAAATGATAAAAAGTGCGCGATGAGACGTGTGTAATTAAATAGTAATAAAGCTCACACACTATTCTTTGCGAGTGCACACATGCATGCAAGTACTGTATGCTCCGATCCAATGCAAGGCAAGGCAGAGACATGCATGTGGCATGTGCTTGCATTGCATGCGTCCATTGTTTGCCTTTGGCACTCGCTGACGTACGTGACGTCAGCTAGCTCCCGCGCGTTTCACCTTGCACTGTTCCGGTCGATCGGTCCCATGCATGGCATGCGCAGTGGCAGCTTCATCCATCGCTGCCGGCTGCAACGACACAACGGCCGCGCTGCATGCGGCATCGCCATCATCTAGTTCTGTTCAGCTAGCTAGCTGGAGTATTGCATGCATACGTGCTCGATCGTTCGGGCGATCGTACACAAGAGTACTAGCGTCATGTCCGATCCGTCTCCAGCAGCTAACGTCAACTCATCAGTTGAGCTAGCTACTACGGAGTATAAGCTCTCACAAAGGCCAAAGCCAGACAGTGAAGATGCTAGTGAAATGCCACATCGATCATCTCGTCCAGGCTCCACAGGCCGACGTACCAGCCGGCCACCGTAGCACAGCCGCCGCGTTTGTTACAATCAAGCTCGCTCTGTTTTGCATGCATCCACATCCACAAGAGAGCAGCAGTAGTACAATATAATGTACTGTATGTGACGTGTATCAGACGATGCATGCATGTACACACCCGCGCGCTAGCCACACAGGAACAGACTTACGACGACAGTCGCAGCTAGGCGCGCAGCATGCAGAAATCGGCTGCTGTTGGGTCTTGGAGATGATAAGACTACTCACTCCGTCCCACGGAGACTGTCGTTTTAGCTTTTTGGACTTCATGTTTGACCATCCGTCTTATTTAAAATATTTATGCAAATAATAAAATAAATCAATCAATATTCAAGTATCTTTGTTGATAAAAGAAGTCATAATAAAATAAATTATATTTATACAAAAAATTTGAATAAGACGAATGATCGAACAAGATGGCACGGAGTCCAAGGTGGCAAACTCAATGGGACGGAGGGAGTACTATAGAGGGCAAAAGGGCCCCCCTGCTGCCAACACGAACAGCACACAAACACACGCACGCATGCAGGTGATTTGATGTTGTGGATCGGGGAACCCATCAGTTTTCATTTCAAAAAAAAAATCTGGCCCGAGAGGCCCTACTACTGGGCATGCCGGTCGATCGTCGTCCCTTTGTCTTTTGAATTCATTCCTTCATTCAATGCTCCACGGCCACATATCGATCGATGTTGAGAAATTCCACCATGTGAGATGCCGCTGATCCACCATCACGTACCATAGGCTCCATGCATGGGTGACACCGTAATGTGTGTGTCTCCGAACTCTGTTTCCTGTCTGTCTACTTGCTCGCTCGCTCGCTCACTACTGCACTGTTGAAGATTGAAGCCTGTTGCGCACTTGCGCTGTTGTGCTGTGTGCGAGCTAGTAGTGCTCATTGACCTACTACACCGGTTTTTGGACACAGGAGATGCACTTCTACAAACCTTATATACATGCTCTCTCCGTATAGAAAATAAATGTCATTTTGGACAAAGTTTGGATTAAACATTGGGAATATAAATCATAAAAAACTTTTAAATTGTTGAGTTTGGAAATATGAAAACTATATGAATAGATTTGTCTTGAAAAATACTTTCATAAAAGTATAAAGGCGAAATAGCCGTGTCGGTCCTCCAACTTTCACTCCAGGCTCAATTTGGTCCCTCATCTTTGAAAATGTCCAGTTTCGTCCTTCAACTTGTGCATTTCGGGTCAACCTCGTCCGTCGCCATTCATGGGCTGCCACGTGGCCACCAGCCCTTGCGAAATGACCAGGTTGCCCTCCTCAATATACTACACAGTCACGGCCACCGTTTGCTCCGTCATTCCCGTTTCCCCTTTCTCTTGCTTCCTCAATCCTGTCCATCCGGGAGCTCCATCCGGCGCCGTGGAGGAGGAACTGCGGAGGAGCAGCAGCAGAGGAGAAGCACCATCGTTCTTCCCAGGTCCGTCTCTCCCATTTGCTTGCTTCAGTGCCTCTCCCCAATCTCTCTTAGCGCTGATCCGCGCATACACGACAGAGGTCGCTGCCGCCGTCGTCCTGTCTTCCGCATGGCGCATGGATCCAGT
The DNA here is from genome assembly GCA_015844335.1 of Chrysopogon serrulatus. NCBI lineage: Eukaryota > Viridiplantae > Streptophyta > Magnoliopsida > Poales > Poaceae > Chrysopogon > Chrysopogon serrulatus. The sequence continues at coordinate 128,327 of JADLZL010004179.1, forward strand.
GAGGGAAGAGGGGAAGGGGGAGGGAGAGGGAGAGGTACAAGGCCGGCAGCAAGAGGAGTGCTGGATCCTGGAGCTGGTAGTTCTAGCGCCCATCAGGTTTCACGAGCAGCAGAGGTAAGTACGGTGTGGTGGAGACTATGGTTTACCACTGTAACATGCTGAAGTTGATTGCATTAGGGATTGGTTTGATTTGTAATGAAGAGTTGACGATTTCTTTGCAGCTGGAAACATTGCTTGAAGAACATTCAGTGGGGATGCTTGTTAGGACCGGATTGACATGTAGGCATGGATTCTCCCCAATTTTGTGCTGCTGTTGGTCAGGTGCAAACACAGGAAGAAGGTTCCTAGCCTGCTCCAATGTTGACTCGCCATGTGATTTCCAGTATTGGATAGATGACGAATTTGAAGGTAGAGAAAAAAGGTGATTGAAGACCTAGTTTCGATGAGGTATAGCATGTCAGAGCTGTATGAGCATTCATCTGGACAATGGGATGAAATGTACGCTGATCGACAGAGAGACAAACAAGAAATTCGTGAACTGAAACGTACTATTAGGGAACAGCGAGACTGCATTATACTCTTAATTTTTGTCAGCATTGTAATATCATGTGGCCTTTGGCTCATTCTGTAAGAAATATTTTAGTAAGAAATGTTTTAGGCCATGTGGCTCATTCTGTAGAAAATGTTTCAGGCCATCTGGCTCATTCAGTAAGAAATGTTTGAGGCCATCTGGAATAATTGCAGAAATAAATGGTTCAAGTGTACATCTCTCATGTCTACAAACAAAGTTCTCACAAGCTAATGAATGCTGATACAAAGGCATTATTGCCTTGACATCACATATAAATTTAAGAAGGCACCAGATGTGTTGCTGTTTTTTTTAGATGAGCTGGTTTTTCCAGATGCTGTTCCACGTCCGTGTGATGTGGATTGAATCTTTGCAGAGGCATGTCCACCTTGTACATTGATTGTTGCCTTTGCAAAAGAGCCAACAGTCCCAGCATTGGTCTCAATGACAACAGAAGCACTCCCTCCAATAGATGCCTTCGCAGATGCCTGAGCACTTGAATTTGCAGTTGCTTGAGCACTCTCTCCAAATGATATGAGTCTTCTCTTATGGCCAGACTACAAACAGCAAAGACATATTAGGCACTCCCTATAACTTCTGCATATTATTCAGTCATTATTACTAACCTGTATAAATGATGAACCCTCAAACATCCTGCTCTCACTTGATGATGCCGCTACAGATTTTCCTTTAGTTCTATGGGATTGTGCAGGTTCAATCGGCAACGGGGTTGACTGCGGGACTGCATTGTTGGCTGGAGGATTAGATGACCCAGCGTGTTCTTTTCTTTTGGCCACAAGTACAAACCAAGTCAGTTAAATGATAGACTAATGAATATAGGATAGTATGGGAAAATAGTAAAAATCAGTAAACACCATTTTGACAGAGCATGTCCTCGAGTTGTGACCATAATTTCCACAGCGACGACATCTGATTTTAGTACCACATTTTGACGACTTAGTTCCAGATTTCACTGGCTCTGATGTGTCTTTTCTCCTATTTTTCTTTGGTCGGCCTGGCATTTTTTTAACTCTAGGAGGCAATGGTTTTGGATTTGGAGATACAGGCCAGGCCGACTCATGTTCCACTGGTTGGAGTACATATTCGTATGTCCTCTTGTATGTGTCCAGTGAGAAGCAGTCATGTATGTACATGTTAGGTTCTTGAGCCAATTTGAACATGGCAAAGACGGGCATGTTGGCATGGAATCCCAGAAACTTGCCAATACCTACATGAGCATGTCTTCCTTGCCACGTCGACTGTAAACCTCCATTTTTTATCTCTGACTTCAAATCCAGCATCACCATTCCACAAGACATGGCGTAAAGCGTGTCCTATGCCTAATCTTATTGAATTTCCCATGATGTTAGGACATATTGTCATTCTCCACCTCTCTTTGTTATTCGATTTTCTTGTATTCTTCTAGTCACTAGGATCCTGATGTCCTCCAACATAGTAATAATAGGCTTGAACCTTGATTCTATAATCCAGCTATTGAATGATTCACTCATATTATTGTCAACTGACTCACAATTTGATCCAAGTCTGAACCAAGCTCGAGACCAATGGATAGGATCTGTTTTCTCCAAATCCTGCCACCCCCGAGGAGTTTTTGCAGCAAGCTTATTCTTGTAATGCTTAAACAACTGCTCATTAGATGCCTTTGCAATCTTCCAAAACCTCTTTTGGTACTCTTGCAGCCTATGTTTTTTTCTCCAATTGGCATAGATGTGGCGTGCACACATCCTATGCTCAGCCAAAGGAAACAACTTAGATACTATGCTTAGCAGCCCCTGCATAAAATAAACATAAATGATTTCAAATTATTCTTTCAATTATTAAAAGAATTCCAACTATGAGATAGATAGAAGTAAACAGAAATTTACCTTCTGTTGGTCTGTTATAAACACCCAGCCTGCAGCTCCAATGGGTATGTTGATATCTTTCTGAAGGTGGTCAAGAAACCAATTCCATGAATCTTTATTCTCATATTCCACAACAGCCCAAGCAATTGGGTAAATCTGATTATTGGCATCCCTTCCAACAGCTGACAACAATTCCCCTTTCAATGGTCCTTTCAGAAAACAACCATCAAGCCCAATTATTCTCCTGCAACCATCTAAGAAGCCTCTTCTACATGCATCAAAACATACGTAAAACCTTTGAAACACATGGTCCTCTTCATCTGGGTCAAGGGCAACATGCACACTAGTTCCAGAATTGCTACGTTGCAGCTCAAGAGCATAGTCAAACAACTTAGAGTACTCTCCTGTCTGCTTATCCATTATTTTCTTCATCACCATTGCCTTTGCTCTCTTAATCATTGTGATTGACACATCCACTCCCATGTCCTCTTGCACTGTCTCCTTCATTGATCTAGCCTTCCATGATGGATTAGCCTTGATAGTACTCTCATACTTGTCACATATCCTACTTGTAGATAACCTTTTATTTTTAAGTTCAGGACAACAAGCATGGTTGGGATTATAAGTTACAATCTGAAACCAATCTGTCCTTGAGTTAGAAGAAGCATGTAAAAGCCAAGGACAACCTTTCCACCTACAAACAGTCCTAATCCTTTTCAAATCATTCTTGACATATTTGATATTTATCTTCATCTTTAATGCATATCTCTCTATAGCATCCTTCAATTCATCCCTTCCTCTAAAGCACATGTCAACTTCAAATTGCGGAATATCAGCAGACCTGTCAAAAATTGGGAACCTGCACTTCCTTCTTGTAATAACACCATCACTGTCCTCATCATATGATGCATCACCATCTGAGTCGAAGTATTGAACACCATCTCCACCTTCTAAGAACAGATTACTACTGTTAGGATCAGCACACTGCATGCCATCCATCTCAGTTGGGCTGTCCAAGGGAATATCTCCTCTCTTCTTTACTTCTGCCTTAAATTCTTTGTATTTTCTTCTTATCTCTATAACTTCATCATCTTCATCAGTTGTGAAACCAGTTGCATCACAGCCACTCTCTGAATCTGATTCCTCTTCTTCTTCTTCATTCAGCCCATCGTGACCATGTGTTGGACCTTCCAAATGTAACATGTCAGCACCCTCAACACTTGGTTTCTCGACCACAGGTTCTGCCTGACCCTAAATCCATGATATTATCATCTCTAAACAGGGCAAATACATCCTCATCTGCAAACTGTGTTTCAGTTTCCTCGTTCCCACCCATGTGAATAGAAATTGACTCGGTGTATATATCCACAGCCCGGGCATTTCCCAGCTCATTAATCATGTCCAAACATGACTTGTCATCTACAAGTAATCTCATTCCACTATCTAATTCTGCACCATATGGCAACCAAAACATCCTAACAGACTTGGGAAAAGTTGTGTGGTCCAATAGATGCCCTTCAAGTTCAGGGAGAGAGATTTTGTCCTTCTCTATGTGGGACACTCCCCAATCACCATTGCAATACATCATCTTTGACGCATCAAGAACAAATTCCCCATTAAAATGAAATCGAACTTCCAGTACCTCAAATTCAGACATCGTATTGCAGCCCTATAGATCCACTATATTGTCAAATTCAAACATTCTACAAGGACGGGATGCCAAAACAGATTTAATTGCAAAACCAGTAATTAAATTGCCACTTAATCTCACCGTAGAGCACTTCCACTACTCGTGCAGCTTCCTTGTTGTGGATGAGCTGGTGCTTGCCTACAGCACCTCTTGCAGCAGGGCCGCCTCCACCTCTTGCAGCAGGGCCAAGCCTCCACCTCTTGCAGCAGGGCCGCCTCCACCTCTTGCAGCCGGGCCGCGCCTCCACCTCTTACAGCAGGTGCCCGCCTCCACCTCTTGCAGCAGGGCCGCGCCTCCGCCTCTTCCAGTGCAATGCCGTGCCCGCCTCCGCCTCTTCCAGATGCCCTCCTCTTGCAGTGCAAACCCTAAGACAGCTACGGTGCTGCCATTGAAACAAGCAAGAGAAAGGGGAAACGGGAATGACGGAGCAAACGGTGGCCGTGACTGTGTAGTATATTGAGGAGGGCAACCTGGTCATTTTGCAAGGGCTGGTGGCCACGTGGCAGCCCATGAATGGCGACGGACGAGGTTGACCCGAAATACACAAGTTGAAGGACAAAACTGGACATTTTCAAAGATGAGGGACCAAATTGAGCCTGGAGTGAAAGTTGGAGGACCGACATGGCTATTTCGCCAAGTATAAATATATCACTTTATGATGAGTATTTTTATAAAAATATGAAGTTAATTTATACTTTAGAGACCGTGTCATATCTAAAACGACATCTATTTTCTATATGGAGGGAGTACATACAAGCACATACTAGTAGACGACGTAGCAAATCACTGAAATTGACATCTATAATAAATTCTTTAAATAGCTTCAAGAAGCTAACCAAGCATACTGCCATACTGTATATACAGGGGGTTGCACTTGCATAGTAGCTGCGTGCGTGCATTGTTGTTTTAGTTTTTTCTTTTCTTTTCTGCAAGTTGTCCTCTGAATGATAGCTCTATGTGTAGCTATAGACAGCACTATAGCTGATGACCAGCTAGGCCACTATAGAGCACTGGATGCAATTGCAAGCAGGCAGTCAAGCAGAGGACATATATACGGACATATGAATTCTGCATGCAGACTCCTCGTAGTAGCTGAGACAGCAGGTTAGTAGGCTGGTTTGAAGGAGGGGATAGGATAACGATGTACTATATATAGGAGGTAGCTGCCTTATGGACAGTAATGGTAGGATAGGGACTTGTAACCAAACGGTGGATCAATCGACAGTCTGATGGATGCAGATATCATTGCCCAATACGTAGCATATGCGAGTCTGTCCAACGATATGATGCAGGGGCATGCATGCTGCGCTGCCTGCATTTTGCATCAGCAGTAATAGCAAGTACTACTGGCAGCATTGTAGCAAAATGGCCAAGGGATTAGCGGGCAGCAGAAGTGCAGCCAGCTACTAGCTTGGCTTCGTATTTGCATGCAAAACGTACAACAACTAGTATGCATGATTAGGTTTTCTGAGATCATTAGCAGTACACGTGGAGTATTTGCAGAGAGGGAGCAAGAGCAATGTGGAATTAATAGATGTCCTAGTATAGCATGTTCTTTGTGCAGCTGCTGCTAGCAGCCAGCAGCAGAAGGGTGAGTAGTAAAGGAAGATAAGGTGCTGGATGAGGCAGGCCAGTGCAGTGCAGAGACCAGAGAGGGGCAGCCCATCCATCTTCTTTGGCAGGAGAAATAATGAGGCCATCCATTTCAAATGTTGCAAGACTACTAGTAGCCTTTGAATCCTTTTCAACTGATGAGCAGTACGTAGAGTACAGCACAGCACTAGAATATTGCAAAATGCAGGCTGCAGGGCTATGTTGATTCCTTCCTTGGGATCCAGAGGCACCACCTGTGTGTTGGTACCGGGTGGTGGATCCGAAGAACGTTGGACGAAGCTGCCGCTGCAGGGAATTCATGGCGATCGATCGGCGTGCATGGAATGTGTGTCTGATGAGCGTGCACTACATCAGCTACAGTACAGCCAGTACTATTGTCCTAGCTAATCTCGCCTCCCATGCAGGCCCCTTTTTTTTTTTGCGATCGAGCACAGGGAGATGATGATGGGGAATTTTTTGTTTTGAAAGAGCAGCATCAGCATTCAATCGCCTATGTATGTAGCTAATAAGGCCGCACATAATATTCTTTCTTCGTGCCGGTTGAGTCCATGAGCGAGCCTATGGAACTTACTGTGCGTAAAAATCGGTAAAGGAAGGAGGGGAATGTGCACTGTACATGCTCCAGCAGATTGAAATTGAATGCTGATGTGGCATTGTATTCAATCGCCTAGCAGGAGGCTACTAGGCTGCAACGACATGCAGCAGCCTCCAAGGCAAATGGCTGTTTGCCTGCTGCGATCGAGACGCAACGCAATGCAGCAACGGACGGAAGGGAGTCGCTGGCGTGGCGACGCAGCTACAGCAGATGAGCTTGCATGCATGCATGTCGTTGGCAACCCAACCCGTTCTGCAGGAGTTGTCCACCACGTAGTACAGCCCCGTGCGTGGGAAACAGTTTCCGTTTGCGTGCCATCAATTCAAACGGGGGCGGCATGCGCATGACACGACGACGCATTTAGAAGGCAGCCAGCCAGCGCGATGGATCGCAAGTGTAGCGGCAGTGGAGCACGTCGTAGCGCGCGCGCGGGGCTCCGTCCTGTTCCTGCCATGCGTGGTTGCCCGGCCGGTGGACGACCTGTCCTGACTCACGAGTCACGATGCATGCGTCGCCAGTCTCGCCTCCCCTCCCCGGCCGGCCGGTCGTTCACGTGCACACGACGACGGATCGTACGTAGCAGTAGTAGTACGCGCCAACAGTGCATGCATGGGGGTGTGTCTGTCTACTCCATCCAGGTCGATGGGGGCACGCTCGATCCATCTCTCCTGCCGTAGTAAGTAGTACGTCGGGAGAGGAGCAGGAGGAGTATTATCTAGTTTACTGTGGCACGCACTTGGCTGGCTGGCTGGCACACACGTCGACGTGCCGGCCGGCCGGCCGGCCGGCTTATTAGTGCTATCTAGCTTCTGTTGGTGTTGGCTCAGGATCCTGGAGCAGCACTGTACTCGTCTACATGAGTAGGAGAGTCTCCAGGCTCGGAGATGTGCATGTGCATGTGCATCTGTGTATACTGCGACGTCATGTCGTGCGTCCCATTAAGATAAACAAGGGCGCGTGTTCTTGACCCCATGTAAGCCATGGACTTCCCATGATCATTCATGATCACATGGATGCTTGTTCCTACTGTTGTGTGATATGCCAAACCACGCTGAAAACCGCGCGCTGTTTTTTATAGACCCGACGCCTTAAAAGTTGAAAGGCGCAGAGAAATAATATTCAGATGGACGGTAGTTCTTTCACTTTAAAATTAGATGGCGATCGACAGCATGGTGACCGATCGAGCGACGCGCGCTTGGGCGGCCGGCGCGCGAGGCGAGCGGGTGACCCGATCCATCCAGCGCGTGGTGGGCCGTGGACGCCGGCCGGCACAGCGCTTCTTATACAAAAAGCCGCGAACCGAAACAAAGCGAATTCAAATGAAAAAGTGCTTAATATTTCGGTATCTAAATAAATTCAAATGAAAAAGTGTTCAACTATAAACGGTTTCATAAGATGGATTTTCGAGATCCACCAACTTTCATTTAGAGTGTTTCTCTATCCGAGGTCATTTGCCAAAATTTGAATTTCAAATTTGAGGGAAAGTTTTCGTTTGTGGTTTGAGCTTTAAGTTTTCCATAAAAAGATGATTTCAAATGACCCGAAAAAGTTGTCAACTACAAATGGTTTCATAACTTTTCGAGATCTGACCCGATCGATCCAGCGCGTGGTGGGCCGTGGACGCCGGCCGGCACAGCGCCGAAGCCGCGAACCGAAACAAAGCGAATTCAAATGAAAAAGTGTTTAATATTTTTGAAAAGGTTTCTCCATCCAAAGAAGTTTGAAAATCCTCATTTGCAAAATTTGAATTTCAAATTTGAAAATTTCGTTTGTAGTTTTCCATAAAAGATGATTTCAAATAAAAAGTTGTCAACTACAAAGTTTCATAACTTTTCGAGATCTACAACTTTTATTTTGGGAGTTTCTCCATCCAAGAAAGTTTGAAAAACTCAAAAAAATTAATTTCAAAATTAGGGCCGATTTCTTAGGAACGAACCGCTGAAATTGATTTTACATGCGGTTTTTTAAAGAACCGTCTGTAGAAATAAAGAAATTTAAAACGCTGTTCTAAAAAGAAACCGTTAGTAAAAAATAAAACGCAAGTATTAAGAGAAATAGTTTGTGTAGTAGTGGCGGTACCTGTACGTAAGGGCACCACCCTGGACAGGTACCCCTGCCGCCGCCTGGACGGACACGTTGCCCGTCCGTCCCAAGTGCCGGATCGCGGATGCTCCGGCCGGCTGCTCAACCGATTCTTCATGCACACCGTCCAGGCATCATGGGATATGATGACACAGTCTAGTTATTTGATGATGAATTCCATGCCACAAATGCACCTCCTCCTCCACTTATTCATTTCGTCATAAAAAAAAGGAGGTCCCTTTCCTTTGCGCATAATAATAATATAATAAAGTGTGTCTTTGGTTTTAGGGTATGATTGGTTCGTTACGAAATTTTAGAATGCTAAAGTTTTGGCAAGCTAAAAGTTAGTCAAAAAATTTTGTTAAAGATTTGGCAAACCAAATATGAGAAGTTGTCAATTTTTAGTAATCAACCAAATACTAGTCAAAATTATGGCTTGCCATATCTTAGATATAACAAAATTTGGTAGCCAACCAATCAGACTCTCACTCTTTCCTCTTGATAAAAATACCATTTTCAGCCTTTTTATGCAGGGATATAATAATAATAACAACAGACTATATAGTATATATACTGGTATATACGAGAAAAGACAGAACAGTCCGTTTTAGGATTGGAGGCTAATCGCGAAAAGCGTCCACGCGGCGGAATCTCTGTCAGAGTGCGATTATCCGTATATAACCCAGGAAAAGGATGATCAGATCAGCAATCGTACTACGCTGCAGTCTTCTCCTACTTGGCTGCCCACGACGACTACTTCGACCGTCCATCCACGGACCCAACACGTGACCGGCTTTTTGTCATGTTTCCTAGTGCGCGGACGGACACACCGCTCACCACCGCTCACGCAGCCAGCCAGCCAGCCCAATGCAGCTCCAATTCAAAACGCACGACGCCGCCGCCCGCGGTTGCCTCGCACGCTTCCCGCTATATATAACCACCACCAGTCCACCACATCACTCGCCGCCCCGCGGTGCAGCTCCACTGCCACTGCTCTGCCCCAAGAACTACCGCCCCGACTCCCCGAGCTAGCCTCAGCGGCGTCGGCGATGGACCACGGCGGCGGCGGGAGGAGCAGCAGCCGGCTCCGGGACCGCCTGGCCCGGATGTTCCGCCCGGCCTCGCTGCTCCGCTCCACCTGCAACAACACCACCGCCGGCGCCGGCACGTCCTCCTGCTCCTCCTTCGTCTCCCGCCGGGGCCGGGGCCGCGTCGTCCACGGCCAAGCCTCCCTCCGCCGCTCGCGGCGGCCTCCGTGTGCTCCTCCAGCCGCGCGCTGCTGGCCCCGGACGGTGACGCGGACTCGTTCCTCGCGTCGTCGCGCCGCGACCTCGTCGGCCGCACCGAGTCCTTCTCCACCGCCGTCGACCGCCTCCACCACCACCAACGCCGCCGCCGGGACGCCGCGGCGCAGCCATCCCGCTTCTCCGTCGACGCGCCTGTGGCGGAGAGGAGCAGGGACACGGAGGTCAACGACAAGAAGAGCCCGCGCGACGACCACCACCGTCTCGGTGGCGGCGGCGGAGGAGCCAAGAACGACAAGACGATGATCAGGATGAAGCTGCTCTCCAACCCCTACGGCTTCAGCAGCTCCGACGACGACGACGCTGACACCGACGTCTTCAGCAGCGACGCCGAGGACGACGGCGGCGTCGCCGGCCGCGGCGTGTGCAGCAGCAGCAGCAAGCGGCTGGGCGAGTCGGCGGAGACCTTCTTCTCCTCGTCACGAAGCTTCTCCTCCGACTCCTCCGAGTTCTACACCAAGAAGCAGCACAAGAAAAAGAAGACGACGTCGACGAAGTCGAAGCCCCCCGCAGCATCATCCTCCGGCAGCAGCAAGCCGCCCAAGCCACCGAGAGCACCAAAAAGGGGCCAGAGCCAGGTCCAGGTCCATCCCGCCGCCGCCAGCAGGCGCCACCACCCCCCCCGGCGCGCGGCGAGCAGCTGCGACACGTGCGGCGTGCGCGACGGGTTCCGCCCCGTGGTGTCGGCGGCGGAGGAGCAGGTGCGCCGGGGTTTCGCGGTGGTGAAGCGGTCGCGGGACCCGTACGCCGACTTCCGGTCGTCCATGGTGGAGATGATCGTGGGGCGGCAGCTGTTCGGCCCGCCGGACATGGAGCGCCTGCTGCGCTCCTACCTCTCCCTCAACGCGCCGCGCCACCACCCCGTCATCCTCCAGGCATTCTCCGACATCTGGGTCGTCGTCCACGGCGGCTAGTCGGCACCGGCACCGGCACGCCGTACCGGCCGCTAGCTGATCACCGTTGCTGCTATTATTAACCACCTGCAGCTTAATTCGGCCACCACCGTCGTCAGCAATAAGCTTACTGTCCGTATTAATGGAGTATTATTAAGAGTGCCCTAGCTGGGTCAATTAATGGAGCTTGTAGTCTTCTGTTGCACTGTTCATGCGTGATGAATCCTCTGTATTATTAATCCATTTCCATACTGACTGAATTTAGTCTGTGGTTTACAGTAGTGGATGTGGATGACAGCAGCCGTGTACTGTGAATTTATTAGTGGTACTGTTTCTAGGCTCTGAGCTCCTGAAGCTGGCTGAGCCAGCTTCAGATTTGGAAGTGGATTTGGAATTTGTTTGACCAGAGATCAGACTATCAGTTCAGAGACAGTGTCTTTCATGGCTTTGTTTGGTAGCTGAAGCAGGAGAGTACTAGTAGATACTACTACTAGAGAGGCCCCTGCACTGCATGTGCGTTTGCTGTGCAGCGTTTGATTTTCAATCGGGGTCAATCATTTGGACTTTAGAAACCATGATGATGATGATCATCATCATGCTGATGATGGCAACAGTACACGTACTACTCTTGTGCTCGTGTCACCCTATTATTTGTGTCGGCAACACCAACACCGTTGGTTGAGTGAGGTGAGGCGTGAGGGCTTGTCAATCAACTGAAATTTCAAAACGGACCGATCGACCGATCAATCCTGTTCCTGTCGTGAAGCAAAAGTAGTGCTGTCATACTAGTATGTATGCATGCCATGACATGACACTTACGTAGGAGTACTATGGATTTGTAGTACTACGTGTCACGAGCTGCTCCATAGAAAAATGCGTGCGTGTTTTCCTTTCAAAATTTGGAGAGTTGGCCAACAAGCACGCAAGCAATGCGCTGACAGTTAAGAGCGCTTAGCAGGACAAAGCAGTGTGAGGTCAAGCTCAGCACAAATTGACAGTGGCTACACGTCAAAAGGGCGCTTAAATTGTAACACCAGCACCAGCCACTTCAGTATATATATACTACTACTACACTTGCTGTGCTGAAAAATGAGACATGCTGCCAAACAAATTAAAACAAACAGCTCCTATTCTAGTCATGTATACTACTACAGGTACAGACAAGTCACATGCCGATAACTCAAATTCAAACAATTCAGCAAGCAGGGAGAGGGAGACGATATAAATTCTCCTGTGAGTGAGCATTACTACACACATATGTGTATGGACGCTCTGCAGTACAGTAGTACTGTAATGTAGTTCTGCATCATACCGTAGCACAAGGCGCAGGCAGAGGCGTCTCCTCAAAAGAATCGCTTTTTGGGGCTGTGGCTGCGCAAGAGGTCAATGGGAAAAGGGAATGGAAGATGGCAATAGACAATAGAGTGTGCCTTTCTTTCTCTTCTCTACTATGTGCACGTCACTAGCTTGGGATTTGAGCCCTTTTTAGCTTGCTTCCTGGCTTTTTCACCCCTGGCCCTATCAGAATCAGATCACCCAACAGGTCCAAATCAAACTGGCTGGTGCTGGTGCAAGAGGGGAGGGGGAGAAGAGAATGCAATGCTTGTTTTTAGAGGGGCTAAATAATTATAAATATAGCTAAATGTATAAAAAAATACTAACATGGCCTTGATCCCAACAAGTACTATTAGAATTGTTACGAAATATGTTTACATATAAACATTGATGTTCTTTTCTATAAATATGTTCAAACTTAAGATGGTTTCACTCAGAACAAATCTAAAACATAGGTTACTCTGGGTCCGAGGGAATATAAATATCTTTAGAGATATAAATACGATAATAACTTGTTCATAAATTTGAACAAAATAAAAAATTTATTTGACTTGTTCCACATTCTTTTTGGGACGAGTAGTCCTCTCAATTCCAGAAGCAGCAATAGCATATATGCACTCAAATCACAAGCAAAGGTAGGCCTAATCCTATAGATACGAGTAGTGGTACGTTGGAATTACTCCTTGGAGCAGGAGCTCCCCCCTTTTCTCTCCAAGGTAGTAGAGCTTTACAAAAGTGAATGATCCATGCATGGAGCTGGAAAGGCTGCGGCTGTAGGATAGGATCGGAGATACTCCAAACTCCAAAGAAGAGTGCATGTAGTAGAGTTTGCATTTGAACTTTGAAAAAGGTGGTGACAGCCTTGGCGCATTCTCCGAATCATGCTAATGGAAGTGTCTTGCTTGCTCGAGGTAGTAGGCTTGGGATTAGGTTTGTGGGGCAGTGTTTCGTTAAATAGTAGTAATATACTTACTACTGAGCTTAGGCTTTTTTGTTCGTTTCTGCTTGCAAGTATTGTAGTAGAGAGCAAGACAAGGTATCACCTGAATGCCACGCCCTCTATCTTCATTCTTCATGCACAATATAATGCATCTTCAGTAACCAACCACCAGAGCTGTAGGCAGGGCACTGGTATATCGGCTAGCACTTGTTGCATGCTGTCAGTCTCGGATACGTTTTGCACGTGCCATGTATGCATGTGACACTGAAGTTTTACTAGACACACAGTTGCACTACGTACGTAAAATGGGCCATTTAATTTGAAATGCTTGCTTCGTTTGCGTCCGACAGGCCACCTTTATTTCCGGGATCGCCATCACATCACACACATCATATCTGCTCCTGCTCGAGGCAATTAATGGCCATTGATCAGCCCATCATCATCAACGGTAATCTTCACTTCATTCGTTCGTCTCGAGCAGGTAGCAAAGCACGCATGTCGTATCGGTAGCTGGAACTGGAAAGTAACTATTGTTTGACAATGTTCGTCCTGTATATCACATCCTACGGAGTACATCATTAAATAATAAACAGATCAAATTAAAGGTAACTGTAGGCAAGATAGTCTACGCTCCTGGACTCATGGGTAGTGCTCTCTCGCTCACCTTTTTTTTTTTGTTTGTTTTTTTTAGACCAGCAAGTGCTCATCTCTCTCACTCGGAAGTCAAGCAAAAGGCTGTTCCTCTTTGACCTGGGTTGGTGTGTGCCGCACACACACACAGTGTTCCAATCTGCCGGTGCTGGAGAGTGGAGAGAGACCCATGCATGCATTGCCGTGCGTTGCGTGGATGTGTCGTCCTCCACCTCCCGCTGTCGGAGGAAAAAACAGATGGGAGTTTGCGAGCAGGAAAAAAGTGACCGGCCGGCCCGCCGGTCGTCGCGCGGCTAGTGGTGGCCGCTGGCCGGCTTTCCGCCGGCCGCCGTGTGCATGCCTCGGTGTCCACGCGCGCATGGCAGCTTATCATGCACGAATCATAGATGTGTGCCATGTCACTGCACGCACCACCTGCATCCAAACTTCGCGCGCGCGCTCTGAAACGTCACCTCGGTCTCGATCGGTGAGTGCATGGCCTGTGCGCCCGTACGTGCCTCCACTATTTGGAATTGAGATCTATCGGCTCGCCACGAGGAAAAGGGTGACGACCGTCGTCGATCACAGGACGCTCGAGGTACGTCGTCGACGTACGCGTCAACAGGCTGGGGCGGTCATGTTTTGTGTGTGTGTGTGTGTGTTTGTGTGTTCGGTGTGGCCCAGCTCCTGCTACGTACGTACAGTACAACGTGTACGTATATATATATGCATGGCTCTGGTTTTGGAAAGAGTTGAAGCAACGTCGTACGTATATGGCCGCGGTCTAGCTTTAATTATTTTTTGTCCCCTGTATACTGTACGTACGTACGTACGTACGTCACGATGTGCGCCTGCGGCCGGCATGCTCTGCAGCGCACGTACGGTACACCTGTACTGTACATGTGTGTCGTGCTCGTATTCTGTACTGTACGCGCGCTACGTACGTACGTCACGACTTTAAGGCCTTGTTTAGATGCGCCTGCAGTTTAGTTGGCATAATCTTTTGCAGCGCACGTACGGTACACCTGACTTTTCAATCTCTCTCCTCTCATAAATGATTTGTCGTGCATTAAATATAAATAAAAAATAATTCTGCATAGTTTGGTTGTAAATACGAGTACGCGCGCTGCCGGTGCTACAGGGACTTTTTCAATCTCTCTCCTCTCACCATGCATCTTTAAATAAATTTGCGACCTAATTAGCTAATCGATGATATTTATTATTTATAAAAAGCCGACATCTATTTCTCCGAAAACGTCTATTTTGGGACGGAGGGAGTAGCAGGTAGTACTCTACTCCGTAGTCGACAGGCAAGCAGGCAGGCGACAGGCGCAAGCGAAGCAACAAAGCGCAAAGCCGCAGTTATGGCTGGGCCAGGGCCAAAAGCCAGCGAGCGAAGTGCCGGAGACGGAGAGGATCCAGCAGGAAACTGCGCGCTGCAGGCTGCTGCTGCATGCGGGCCTGGGCCTGGCCCCCTCCCTGTCCGGGATCCCGTCGCTGACCGGAGCCCGGACGACGGCCGGCGCCAGGCAGTCAGCGAGTAGCTGCGCGGGCAGCACGCATGCAGTCAGCAGGCCTCGCTACGATACCAAAAAAGAAAAAAAAAAAAAAAAAGAGAGCTCCATCGATCGGCCGCTGTGGTGCCGGCCGGCACGGGCACGGCACGGCCCAGCCGCGCTCTGTCTGTCTGTCGTCGTCGTTCTGATCTGAACCGGAATGCATGCAAAGCCTGAAGCCATGCGCCCATGCTACGTTCGGTACGGGACGATCGACGGGGAGGCGTCGTCGGCTCAGCCCGCGCTCTGCTTTTTTTGCTTCTGCTTCTGCTTCTGCGCGTGGGAGGGATCTCCGGGGCACGGGACACTCGTGTGGCTGTGAATGGGCTGCTTGCCGCCTTGCCGGGCCAGTTTGATTTCATTATTAGTGGATAATGGCAGAGCCCGACCTAATTGAGCCCACCCTTTACGCGCTTCCAGTCCAGACTGAGAAAACGAACCCTCTTTTGTCCAGTAGTAAGTTTTTTTTTGGTTTTGTCCTTATTGAGCGTAGCGAAACGATAAGGGTTATAGCACCACTAAAGTACTAGCAGCAGTAAAACGAGAGATTACTCCAACGGGACAGTGGCGGCATAAGTACACACCGGTTCTGTTTTCTGGGGTTAGGGACTTAGCTTAGGGTACGTACGTACAAGAATTCCACGGCCGGGACCGCCAAAACAGACCCAAAAAAAAAAAAGAATTACTTGTTCAACAGAAAAAGAACAGGGGAACAGCAGTTCCATTCCAGCGGACCGGACCACGGCACGACTGTCGAATGGAGCGAGCGAGCAAATGCGATCTGCAATGCAAAGCAGTAGTAATAAATGCTCACATTCTGCCGCTGAGACGAGATGTTCCTGCAGTCCTCCTCCTGCCGCCTGTCGTTGCGCCTTCAATTGAGAATGGAACTGCTCGTGCTCGGTTGCTTGCCTCATCCACATCGCGGGGCATCGGGCACCGCGCGAGCGCCAGCGCCATGCACGGGCACGGGCACGGGCACGGACGAGCCTCGATCGCCCTACCAAGGCAAGCAGGGTACGGTCAGTGCATTCCTCTCGTCTGTCGGCCCGGCCGGCGACGGGGCCGGCGGCGGTCGTCGGGACCACTCACCGATGGAGGCACGGAGCAGCAAGTACGTGGTGGATGAAGCTGAGCCACAGCAGCCAGGCGCTGTGCCGCCGTCGTCTCGCTCGCTCGTCCTCCGCTCCGCTCCACGCTCGCCTGCGCTGCCCCACCGCAGTCCGCAGGCGCACTAAAAGCTCCGGCGCAGACTGCCGTCTCTGCCATGGCGCCCCGTTCCTCGCCACGCCGGCGCCGCAGTAAGCGTCGGGGGTCGGTCGTCGAGCTGTCAAGCTATGCGTGCTGGGCTTGGGGGGTTTTTTTCCGAGAAAAAGCCCACGAAATGACACAGCCCAACCTGGTTGCGGGTTCGGACCCTTGGGCGACGCTGGCTGTCTCCGCCTTTGTCGAGCTTGGCAGTGTCGGCCCAGGCGCGCGGCCGAACCCAGTGGCAGCAGTACAGTAGAATGACATACCATTCTTTAATTCTTCCCAAAACATCTTCTTCACAGTGTAATCATGCATGCACTTCCTAAAAAATATAAGAGAAACATTACTACTTTTAGATTAAAATGTTATCATTTTTAAGTCCATCGTCCTTTTAACACACAGGTTCTATGCATATGCATCTATATCTATATAAAAAATAAAAGACAAATGACACCGTACCTCTTGTAACACGCTTAACTTCGACACTGACGAGTTGACCAACCCCTCCAGCGATGGTTTTGGTTGGTGGTTGAGTGCACGTATATGCCCACGTACGTACCGACCGAGACCGACGCACAACACAAGTACCGGCCGCATCTCAAAGCAAGCAGGCGAACGGAGTGGGTGCAGAGCACACAGGCGCGCAACAGTCCAAGTGACCGGTCCGGGTCCCGGGTCAGACTTGCGTTTGCGTGCCAGGCTAACGGGAGTTGCGTGCACGTACGTTTTTTTTCCTCTACTACTACTAGTAACACGCGTGGCGTGCCCGTAACACAGGGATTATTACTCCTTATACATGCCTGCATGTTTGTCCTTATTATATTGATCGTGAACACAAGTGATCTGTCTGTACACACACGGCCGCGCGCGAGGTGAGAAAAATTCGTAAAATGTCTAAATACTCCTCCTAGCATTGGTCGAGACAAAAATATGGCCAAACAGGAGTTACGTTTACGGGTTTTGGACGAAATATAGTGAGTTCCGTGCACGTATTCCTTCCTCTGACCATGCATGTGTCGTACGTGCCCGTGACGATGATGATATAGTTTTAATTTACGTATAGACTAAAATATGCCCAGCATGCATGCATGTCTGGCCTCGTAAACACCACTCACTGCACTCGACCGCGAGGTGAAGATTTTTTTTCGAGAATGTGTTTGTTATATGGCCAAACACGAGTTACGTTTACGAGTTTTGGACGAAATATCTATGGGGACCGTACTATGGTACAAGTATCTAGTACTAGTATACATAGAGCAGAAATGTCACTGCAGGTAGCAAAAGTGCTGAGGCCACGATTGAGATCGAGATATTTATTCCATTTTTTCGAGGATTCTAAGATAGATATTTGCAGACCGTGACAACTGACAAGGAGAAAAATATCGCAAATCCGTGACCTTCTCCGTGCTCCAAGCCTCCAACAATTCCGTGGTGGGCCGGAGTGGGGTGGATTGGGCGGAAGGACGACCGACCCTACCCAGCTGGGACAGCGACTCGACCGACCGACCCAGGCCCAGCAGCGCAGGGGACCCGAAAGCCAAAGCGAACGGCCACGTGGCGCCTATCCGCGACGGGATGAGGTTGCGGCAGCGTGTGGCCAGCCCCTCCTGCGGCAAGCCCGGCAGCTGCCCCTTTTTTTTTTCCAAGCGTTTTTTCGAGTGCCAAAAAAGTCACCCACAGGTATGGGCACTCTCCCTCGTCTCGTGGGACTTTTTTCTTTCTTAACCACCACCATCTAATTTTTTCAACATGCCACAAAACTATCCCCGTTTCAGAATTATAGCATTTCACTCCATCTGATTTCAAGATTAGAATTTTGAACCTTGACCAACATACATCAATATTTGCGACATTAATTACTCCATCCATCCCAAACTATAAATCATTCTAACATTTTTGGAGAGTCAACACATATCAATTTTGATCAAATTTATATAATAAAATGGTAATATTTATGATGCCAAATAAGTATTATTAGATTTTTTATTAATTATATTTTCAAAGTATATACGTATTTGATGTCATAATTTTTTATTTTTTTCTATAATTTTGGTCAAATTTA